>JAULBX010026086.1:0-48524 GCA_032358255.1 Heterotrichella gracilis
AGCGCTTCGGGGCTGGGTGTCAGGACAGGTACGCCAACAGGCTGGCTTGCTACCGCGCTGGCATCAACCAATTCCCCTGCGAGGGGTCTGTAGTCATGTGCCTGGGGCTGATGGGCCCAGAGGCGATGGGGTTTGCATGCGTGCGGGAGCCTACCATCCGAGTCACTGCCCAGGTGATGAGAGGAGACGGTGTGCGGGGGTGAAATCGTTATGTCAGATAGGGAATGTGATATGCTTTGTGGCAATGTGTGAGCCCACCAACCCAAGGGCAACGCATATATGGGTGACTCTCGGGATCCCCGCCCATTTGCCTCCTTTGTCCCTGGCGGGTTTCTGGTGTTCTAAGCTGGTTTGTTTCCACCAAATTGGGATCTCCTCTGCTTTCTGTATTCAAGACACCCTGTCCCACACCCCAGCACCCTGCATCCCTTGTGCAGCCGCATGTGGTGGGCCAGGTCTTTATTTCCAGTCCATGCATTCTGATTTTGCGTCCCCGTTGGCTCGAATGCCCACTCCACGCGCAGGTGCAGATGGTGGGCCTGATCGCCCGCAGCGAGGCCAGGCTGCGCATCCCCGGGATCAACCCACGGGCCGAGCACGCGCACGCGCTGGCGGTGGCGGTGCCCTGGCTGGTGCATCGCGCCACCTACAAGGGGGCGTACTCTGTCGCGGTGCTGCCGCTGGACTCGGCCTGCGTGGTCCTTGCTGAGGCGCTGCGGGTGGTGCTGCGGTTGTACCTGGACGGGCAAGTGGGGGAGCGGGTGATGGAGGTGCGGTGGTGGTGTGGGTGGGAAGGGGGAAGTGAACAAACTGGAGCAAACAACCCTGCGCATGATTGTGCAAGGCCAAACCTCCTCTACTGCAGAACCGGTTCCAGGTTTCCGTGGTAGTTTCATGGCAGCAGCACCAGGGCCTGCAATTAGGGTTTCAAGGTGCAGAGCAGGGTTATCCAAGGCATGAGTGCCATACCCTGTGTGCAATGCATTGGCAAGGCAGCACTACAGCCCTCTCCTTCCTCCTCCCTCAAAACACACCGACCCCCACTCCTTGCTCGATCTAACCACCCTCCCCTCCCTGGCTCCCGCAGTCCAGGGCCCTGGCACCCACCTGCAGTCTGCTTGCAAGGATCCTCACAGAGTCGGATGCAACAGATGCCTCACGCGCTCCCGCCTTTGCGCCCTCCGTCACCCTGTTCTGCAGTTTTTCCCGCATGTGCCATGCCGCACTGCTTGTGCGCACCTCACCCGCGGGCGCAGCGGCGCAGTCCGCCTGCCCCACCACGCCACTGGCGCTCCTCATGCACCGCGCAGGCTTCAAGCGCGTCATCGGGGCAATCCTGGGCAGCAGGTGGGTGCTGTGGGTCTGCTAGGGTCTGGGTTGGGGTTTAGGGTGGAGGGCGGGCTTCACGAGCATCACCAGGGCCGAGGGGTTTGTTAGGGTTTGCTAGGGCCTGGTCCAGGGTTAAAGATAGGGACGCGCGTCATGCCTCTCATCGAGGGCCATATTTGCACAGCACAGGTTGACGATGGTTGGGCCTGCTCATTCTGAGCATTTCTGAGCAGACAAAGCAATTCAGAGCAGATGTGTACAAGGGTTTAGGGTTTGGGGTTTAGGGTGTCTCCACCGGGGTGCTGCAGCAGCAATGGTATGGCCAGTACATGCACATTGAGCATGATCAAGTAACCAGACCATGCAAATTCCATCAACCTGTTCAATTTTCCAGCGCATTGTTTTTACATCAAACCTGTTCCACGAGCCAGCATGTGCGGCCATATCACCAGAGGCGTTCGCTTGCTGTGCAGGAATAAGCCCTAAGCCCTGACCTCAAACCACGTTTTGCCCACTGTGCAGGAGTCTCTTCGAGGTGGAGTTGCTCGTCAAGGACCTCTTCCCCTGCACACCCCAACATTTGTTGCCCCCTTGTCCCGCCTGTCCCCCCCACCCCCCGCCACCCTGGGCCAGCTGGCAGAGGAGTGCCTGTGGGACATGGTGGTGGAGGGGGAGGGGAAGGCGGCGCAGGGGGTGTACCATGATGCGAATGTAATGGGGGGCGCGCTCAGGTGGGTTGGGATGCGGGGGAGATGGGGCTGCGGCAGTGGGTTCTATAGGTTTACGGTTTAGGATGTACGGTGTAGGGGTTTGCTGTCTTTCACGGATCTCTGCCATATGGCAATCCAAAAAGTTCCAATCAAGCGCTTCCAGTTATTTGCACCTTATCACAGGTCATCACACATGATCGCACCTCATCCCATGTGCTCCTCCCAGGTACCTGCTGCACTGATTTTAATGAGAAATCATCACACATGATCGCACCTCATCCCATGTGCTCCTCCCAGGTACCTGCTGCACTGATTTTAATGAGAAATCATCACACATGATCGCACCTCATCCCATGTGCTCCTCCCAGGTATCTGCTGCACCAATCAGGGTGCGAGCTCCGGCCCAACCTGTGGCACATGTGGGCGGCACTGTGCAGGGTCATACAGCTGGCAAGGAGGGAGGCAGGTGCGCCCAAGAAGTAATCAAGAGTTTAGGCCAGAGGGACTAGGGTAGGGTTGCAGGGATTAGCAAGGCAACTGCGCGTGGTTCAATAGGAAGGGCTTAGGGTTAGGGCAGGGGGACCTGAATAGGGTGTTCAAAAGTAGGGTTTAGGGGGACAGATGCGCATGGTGTGCACATGGGGAGGTGGGATGAAGCACCATGCATGTACAGTATTTGATCACTTGATGCCATGTGTGTACTGTACATAATCACCGCATATTGAATGCGTACTGTACTTGATCACCGCATACTGGCCCTTCAATCCAAGCCTCGGATGGATATTTGGCACGACTGACCATCAGTGCCTGTGCCCCCCCCCCCCCCACGCCCATTCCCCACCCCGGGCTGTTGGTTAACAGATTCTTCTGTTACAACAGGATGTTTTACTAAATCAATCATCATAATTTTGCTTACAAATTATGAAAGTTTTGAACCCCTCAGCGGCTACCCGACCCCTTTGTGACCCCGCTATGATCACTGCTGCCCACACCAAATGGTCCACTACTGACCAGTACACGGGCATGCGCCCCCGCACATGCGCTCTCTAAACCCTAAACCCTACCCCATCTTACCGCTATAGTGACCTGCTATTGGTGCGCAGGCTCGCTACCCCTGGCCCCCCCTGGGCAGGTTCCCGGTGAGTGGCAGCTGGCGGTGCGGGTGGACGCGGCGCTGCCACCTGGCGATGTGGTGTGGGAGCCAGCAAGTGCACGTGGCGCATAGGCAGCGATTGGGAGGAGAAGGTGCGGGGGCGCAGAAACTGCATACTGGGGGTGTCAGAAAAGGGTACTTGTGAATGTGACAATGAGCAGTTGCCTTTTAGGTCCCTAGCGACCCTCTCGCGTTGGGCGGGCCTCCCAAACCGCACACCTAGGGGCAACAAGTTTTTAAGGTCTTTTCTATTGCAACACCTTTTGGTCCTCACTAGTGCTACAAGTAGCTGGGTAACCCTAGGGTAAAGCTCTGCTTGTTTTGCCACTACCAGACCCCTTGCCTTAACCATGCGCGCTACCCCCTTGCTGAATGTGCCTGCAGGCCGACCGCGTGTGCCGGGTGATGCACCGCGTATGCCACGAGCAGTGGGCAGCCGGCAGTGAACCCACCACCCACCATCCGGAGGTGCCACTGGCATCGGGCAAAGATGGAGGTGGAGGTGGTGGTGGTGGTGGAAGGGGTGGTGGTGATGGTGGTGGTGGTGATGATGGGGCCTCAACCTGCCACCTGGAGGTGGTGCTGCCAGGTGGCGCCAGCTGCAGCGCGGTGGTGCAGTGTGTGCGCTACGTGGACACACCACCTGGGATGCGGGGACTGGTGACTGCACTGGTGGTCAGCAGGAAATGGAGCAACGTGGCAGCGGTAGGGCGCCAAACCCTAAAACCTTATCTGAACGAAGGTGGCAGGGGTAATAGCCTAAAATCCTAATATAAATGGAGCGACGTGTCATGTCTGGGCATTGCCAAATAACGCCAGGCCTGGGGTGGATTGCTCTGTGGCTGTGGGGTTGATGTGGGGTTGCGCATGCATTTTTTTTTGTATTTTCCCAATTAAATGCCGAATGGATGCTTCACTCCAGCTTGCTTGTGCTTGCAGTGCCAGCAGCGGGTGCAAGACCACCTGTCCCTTGATCACACAGCGATGGTGCTACGCTGGGGTGACTGGCTGGCGGGGGATCCAGAACCAGCACCCTGTGGAAGTCCCCTCGGCATCCTGCGCCAGGTGCTGGCGGCGGTGGCGCAGCAGTGCTTGGCGGCCCCCTCGGATGATGATGCAGCGCGCTGGATGGAGCATGCCTGTGTGCTGTACGCCGTGCCCGATGCGGTGCGCGAGGATGGTGTGCACCTGACCGCATACTGCAGCACCGCGCCGCTGTGGCCGCCGCTGGAGGGCGCACCACGGGGGTCCAATACTTCAGCCGCAGGGGAGGGGGTCAGCGGTGCGCACATGCGGCGGACGAAGCGGCGCGTGTGTAGCGCTTGCGGCGCTGCTGCGGGGGAGGATGGCGCGCCCCTGCGCAAGTGCCCATGTGGTAAAGCGCGCTACTGCAGCACCGACTGCCAGAACCAGCACTGGCTGCAGCACAAGGCGGCGTGCAGGGAGGCGCGGCAGGCGGCGGAGAAACCCAGCTAGGGCATGCAGGAGGTGCGGCAGGCGGCGGGGAACCCTAGCTAAGGCAGCTCGCGGTCTTGCCGGGAGGTCACCAATTGCCATCAGTGCGCACCATGAGGGGAAGGACCATAGTCCCCAGTGCTTCGATGGGAGCGTGTGTAAAAATGTGGGGGCGTGTGGTGTGCATCCCAGGGAGTTGTGTATATGCTGCAGGCCTTTGGCAATTCTGCACGATATGATAACTGTTTAATGTCCAACGACATCATGTGTAATTACCGGCATTCAATACTTTGAATGATATTGATTGCCATTTGAAATGGACCCGCCGTCGAACGTGCATGTGACTCCAAGGATGACATGGGACTCCAAGGCATGTAATTACAGCCATCATGACCGGAAGAGGACTGGAGAGGACCTCTGGAGCTTGCTGTAACAATGTTACATGTCATGTTACAGTCACTGTGTCACCTATTGAGGATGCAATGCCATCTGATGGCATGGTTCATGGTTGTCGTACATGCTTATAACTGTAGTTACCTGTCAGTGAATTAATGATTAATCAAACCAATTAATATAGACTACACTAAACGCCAAGCCAATGATGTATATGACAAATCTCAACAACACTGAATACATATGCCTAAAAATGCTTGCCCAGCAAAGTTTGCTACGTGCACGTGGTGACAACCTGAGCAGCTATTGGTGGCGTCATGACGACAGTAAATAATAAACAACCGTTTTAATACCGCAATGGTTTTCAACTATGGCAAATCACAATGACGGGCTCATCGCTTCGCCTCCCACGCCATGCCCCAATCAACTCCTCTGCATCCCTCAAAATCTGCCCGGCCCGTTGAACGGTATGCGAACACAACCTCTAGCTATCAGCTTACAAAGGCACTGACCACCCCTTTTGCTGACATTCTGATTCCTGAAACCAGTTAAAATTCTGCCGCTGGGCCAACTGTGTCCCAAAAGGCCCCTGGGACCAGCTGCTGTCCAAAAAAGGGCCTTTGGGACCAGCCTCAGTTCCCATAGCACGTATTACGTGCGCCTGGGGCTGAAGCTGGTTTGCAAGGGCTGGGCCCTCCCAAATGTGCTGAAGGTGCCCCCCCGAATTCGCAGAAAACACCCAAAACGCAGCACCCGGCCCACCCTCAAATGTGCTGCAGCCCATCCCCGAATTGCGCCTGGCCCATCAAAAAAATTGGGCACCTTTCCCCCACAATTGCGCTGGAAGCCATCCCCGAGATGGATGTGCACACCGCCCCCACTGGCTCGATCAGCTTGCTGCAAGCTCGATGCTTGTCCAGCTGCTGCTGGCAGCTACATCACGGGGTGGTGCGCGGCTGCAGGCCGCTGGTATGCAGGCTTGCTATCGCTCATGCGCTTGCAGTACCTACGTTTCAAAATAGGTATTAAAGTGTTTTAGTGATGGAGATATGTTATTGCAGTGGAGAATTGACATGGCAAGATGAATTAAGAACACCGCCCCACGCAGTGATGCGTCATATGGCCCTTGACGCAAGTCAGGGATGGCAGGTGATACAGGGCAGGTGGTGCATGCACATGACGCACCAGCCCTTCCGTGCTAATTTCGAGCTCACAGTTGAAGGTTTCTTGTTCAAAAGTCTCATATGCTGGTTCAGGGATTGGGGTGGGAGGTTTTGTGCTAAGCGTCTTCCATGCCGGTTTATGGTCCAGGGTTTTGTTCTACTGTTCTTCCATGCTGGAGCAGGGTTCAGGGCCTAACAGGTTGTAGGGTGTAGGATTCAATTACCAGGTCTTCCATGCTGGTTAGGGTTTAGGGTTACAATTACCAGGTCGTCCATGCTGTTTGCCATGGCGAGGCACAGCGTCCTCAATGTGGTGTCATCCCCCAAGAACCCATCAGATGTGACGCTGCTGTCCAATCGGCTGACGCTTGACAGCTGCACCACTGGACAGGAGCCACACTGCTGCGACGCCTTCAGTGCCTGCAGCAGCAGCGGGCGTTGCAACATATTTTCATGTTTCATTTTTGGCTGCCAGAGCTGATCACCTACTCTCCTAGATTCTAGGAGGTTAGATCAGTATGATGCGGTACGCCATGCCTTACTGCTAAGATAGGCTCGCCCCCAAATCACCCCCTTTTGGGGGCGATGTCTGTGCGCCCCCTCACATGTGTGCCCAAGCCAATGACCTACTAGGACACTCATCTCAACTATGGCGCGCATAGTGCTGCAATGGATCCAGTCATTGTGCTCAAACCCAGCTGTCAATACTACAGGCTCAATGTTCAAAGTGAGCCTAATCCGCTGTTTCCACCACCAGCCCCCCCCCCAAAACCTCACCTGCTTCAACTTGCCAATGGTGCAGTCCACTGGGCAGCACAGGTGCAGGCACCTGCTCCCAGCCATGCACCATCCATTACTCCCCTCCCCTGGCAGCTGCACCTTGACAATAACACTCTGCCCCTGGTACTCCCGCAACCTGCCCCGCGACTCCTGTGCCATCTTTGCGGCCAGCGCAGCGACAGCTTCCACGCTCTGCTCGTGCCACAGGATGTCGGGCTGGCCCTGTGGGCCTACACAAAGGAAGCACCATCTTTGGGTTTAGGGTTCAGGGTTTAGGCTGCCCCTTTGGGCATACAAGCAGGAAGCACCATTGTAGGGTTTAGGGTTGAGGGTGAAGGCTGGGGCTGTGGTCGTACACACAGGAAGCCGCATTTTGTTTCTGTTGACGCCAGTGGTCCTCCAGGCAATACCATCCATTGCTATGCATTAATTAGGTATTGCCATGCCATACACCAGATCGACTTTCACCCCTAATATAATTCCGCATTTTTCATGTGTTTGCCGATTCCCATGGTATGGACCACACAATTACGTACACAAAACCGATGACTTGTCATGACACCACCCACCAGCAAGTAAGCAACATTTGCAAGCCATGCTGTTGACGGGAAGATTAGCAGGGCATTGTTCTGCTGCGGCAACCGCGCCACCACCAGCACAGAAAACACAGAATTCCAAGTCGCAAAACGGGGTGAAGGGTAATCACTGCACTGTACCTTCAACAGCCACCTCCTCGCTTCGTTTCCGCTTCAAACCCCTGAGTGCAGCTGCTGCCCGTAGCATGTCCGACTCATGCGGGCTCTCCATGGATGTATATGTGGATGTGGACGTGGATGTGGATGTGGTTGTGGTGGATGTGCGTGAAGGTGCTGCCCTGCCCCGAGGACGCCCCCTGCCTGCTGCCGAGGGGGGCCTGGGTGCTGGTGGGGTCGCTGTGCTCTGTGCATGGGCGTCCCCTGGCGCTGCATTGTACACCGCACCCCTTGGAGCCGTGGCGGTGACTACTGGGCTGACCTGCGCAAGGGGACTTCAATGAATTGGTAGTAAAGGGCGCAGGTCCTATGATGTAACATGGAGGATTCGGCAACATATTTGTTTTATCAGGTGAACACTGATGGCAATTCATTGCGAGCAGTGAACGCATGGCGTATTGCTGGTGTGTGCATAATATTGGAATTACGCCAATGTCGGCCGAATCCATTCAAAAATGAGAATGAGCAGCTCACAATTTCATGCAACATGGCCACCGGGGGCAAAATGAATTGGATGCGGGATGAAACCCCGGCTGGGCTGTCAGTTACTAAAGTGGATCGATGGCGCCATCTACCCACCCACCCACCGCACATGCATGTACCTGCAGGGGAATGATGGGCGCCACCATTACCACATCATTGGACCCCACAATCACCCCATTCCAAGAACAGGACCACCAATCCACCACCATGTTCACCACCAATTTCACAGCTTCAGCCACCCAACTCGAATGGGCCCTGAACTGGACATTACGTACCCGCGGTGGGCCGATGGGAGCCACCAATTTCACCCCAGCATATGGCTGCACCACCAATTTCACCCCAGCATTTGGCTGCGCCAGCTGATCGCTGCTGCTGACCTGCGCTGGTGTTGGGGCTGGGGCTGGTCGAGGGAGGCTTTGCTGTGGCAGAAGAGGTGGGGCTGTTGAGCCGCTGCTGACCCGGGCTGGCTTTGGAGGTAGGCGAGGGAGGTGCTGCAGTGGTGGGAGAGGTGGAGGCGTGGGGTTTCTGGCCAGGGCCAGCTTTGCACGCTGCGCCTCGATTTGTTGCAAGGCGTTCTTGAGTTGGAGGCCAGTCTTCATGCCAGCTTCGGTCACCTTCTGCAGCTCCTGGGCATCCTCCTGCAGCAGTGGAATGGTAGTTGTATATGTCAATATGTTGGATACCAACGAGTGTGCCATATTGTCGTTTATGACAAAAACAGCCGGGAAACTGCTACAGCAACCTTGTTCAAAGGTTCTTCAGCCACACAGGCCAAAACAACTTACCTCTTCATACTTGTCAATGTCCACATAGAGGATCTGCAGCAGCTGCTCAAACCTTGCGTCCTGTGGAGGAGTTCAAGTACCTCAATAGCCAAACCTCAATACATATGCAAACAGGTTTCAGCTGGACAGGAAGTGCAGCAGCACTTGCAAGGTTGCTTACATGTTTACAGTCCCGTCTGCTTTGCATAGGAGCCTTGCAGAGAGGGCACTGTTTGCTCAACCCGCGCAAGGTGGTCTCAATACACTGTCCACAGAACCGGTGCAGGCAGGCCCCCACAGCCCTTGCTCCTTTCATAATGCCTGCAAACCATACACTCAGTGACACTGCAGGGCAAACATAGCACAGCTTGCAGTTTTTTGCAGCTCTGTACAGGATACTATCAACTATGACTGAGCGAGACTGCGCACAAGGCGGCGACTGCAGTCCTTTTTCTGCAGTTTGCTTACCTCTGCATATTGGGCAAGAAGTCAGGTCCTCAAGCTTGTCTTTGTCGATAGTAACAACCCTGAACCGTTTAAACAAGGATGAGCAACCTGGCATTGGTTTCCTGTGTGCCAGACGGCTGACCATCGCTGTACTTACGCTGATTGGCCTTCAAGGTTGTTTGGGGAGGGAGCTACTTCCAAGGAAGCAGCAGCAAAGGGGCTCTGTAAAGACGGATCCATAGCTAAATGTCTGGTCTCAAATTTGCAGCCAGAACCAAGTGTGGCTTGTGGTGGCAGCAGCAGCCAGCGTGTGACACAACTTTTCACCACTTCATACATACAGCATCTTGGATAACTCTTAGGTACAACAGAGAAGTTATCCAAGCTGAGGAACAACGAAATGAAGGAGCTAAACAGCTGATGCCATTTGAGGAGTTTCCACAAACCTGGCAAGCAGCAGGGCCAGCATCCAGATTTTGGTCCAAAATGACCATATGCATGCATATAGGGGGGATACTGGAAAATTTGACGGGGAGGTCACTTCCTGTCTCTCAAGCTAGACAGCTAAATAGTTCCGATATCACCTGCTGACAAGTCTTTTACCCGTCGGCAAAACGTGAGAGGTTTTGGACAGACTCCAGGCCGCTATACAAGCAAGCAGGAACCTGCCATTGCTTCTCTTGCTGCCTCACTTCAACTGTCCACTGAGTGTTGACTAGGGTTTTGATTGGGATACCCTGAAGGACTCATACTCTCAACAGTCTGTACATAGCACCCAACCATGGCCATCACTGTGCCTCAAGCGATCCTTTTTCTTGGCGGCAGCCTGTGCGTCAGCATGATTGGCTCGGCTCTCCTTTTGACTGGTGGGATGGAAGGGGCTATCAGTAGGGGGTTCAAGGGCGCTGTGGACAACATTGCAGAGACCTACGTTGCTGGTGTCTCTTCCCAGAGGGAGAAGAGGGAGGCCAAGAAGAAAGCTTCTCGCCAGCAGCGCATCCCCCGGGGCCCGCTGCAGGCAGGCATCAAGGGCTGGGCGACGCTGCTAGCCCCAGTGCAGTGACTAATCACCTGACTCTAAAACTATCAAGTACTTGTTGGGGCCAAGCTTGACTGGGTATATAAGGTCAGTCCACCTGGTGAGGTGGTGGACACTGCCTGAAGGAGCTCTGTACAATTAACCCCTACCACTGATAGTGATGCTATCGTGCGCAACAGGTTTCTGCAAGGGCGCTAAAAGCCCAGGGAGGGGTTGGTGGGAAGGTGACGGGAGTGAGGAGTGAAAGGGGATGGTCGTGATGCTGTGGGCCTGTGCTATGGGGAGATGACTTCTGGCAGGGGAGCTTGGCGGAAGCAGAGGATAGAGGGGGGAGCTGTTGGGGAATTTAGGGTTTAGGGTCTTTAGTGCCCTTGTGACGCCTGGGGTTCATGGGCCATTCCTATGTGCTCCTTTTGTTATTTCGTTGTCAAGCCTTGACAACAAAATGTAGTACAGGTATTCCATGCAAGACAGCCGTTACTGGCATTGTAAATATACTCGCGCAAGTGCTGTACCAACATGCATATTTGAAAAGCAACGGCTCAGAAGCTAGCTTTACTTTGGCCAAAATGTGCCTCCTCAACAACTTTTCATGAGCATTACTGTTCACACAGTCCACTGTGGACCTTGCAGAAATCATTTTGATACCCTGTTGCAAACGTACAAGCATTGGGGTAACGAAAACCCCGAATGACTACTGATATGACCACATGTACAGTTTGTCTAATGAACAACATGGGTAGAGCTACAATGGCTGGCAGTGCCACACTTGCGGTGGTTAACGAGTTCCAACTTATTGCGTTGACAGCGTATGACTTGTAAAAACAGTGCTAGCGTCTGACTACATTCCCCAAGGCTCATTTACCCACTGGCATTTCAGATGCTGTTCATGCCATGGGGAAAGTTGTTGCAATGCAGAACTACAGCATTCCACGACATTGCAAACCGGTTCAAGTAATTGCGTCATTTCATTACGTACGTAGTATACAGCAGGGGACACAACCCCGCAGTTGTGAAGACACTGCTGAGCCATCTGAAAGTGCAGTATCGTGGATTCATTGTGCCTTGCCGTGAAAATTGCTGGGTAAAAGGCTATTGTACACTCTGCCTGCGAAGGTTATAAAGCTTTGCTGGCTGCCCAAGCTGCATGCGTCAGGAAGCAACCATAGACAGCCCCATGCAACATCCACACTGAGTGCTGAAATCACTACACATCACACCAATCCATGTATTTTCAGTACATTGGTTTGGTCACAAACCTTCAATTGTACACCAGATGACTTTGGATCCTTTTGTCAACCCCAATTACTATCCCCGTTATTTTGGTCAATCACCATCCGTTTGCAGTAGGCTGAAGTCTGCACCCTGGCTTGTCAATCGCCATCCTTTTGCAACCCGCTGAAATCTGCACTTCTGGGATGTCGATCGCCATCCTTTGCAATAGGCTGAAATCTGCACTCCTGGGTTGTACACCATCATCCAGTGCGATAGGCTGAAACTTGTACTTCGAATTTATTTTTGCTGCCCCTGACACAACGTCTGTGAGGAACCCCCGTTTCCATTGTGATTTGCTGCCCCTGACCCAATCAGCAGCCTGGAGTGTTCATTTAGCGCCTTGCCCTTGATAGCCACTAGCCATGCAGCTAGTTGGAAGCCGCATCACGCACCCAATGGCGGTCACCCACATCTGTTATCTGTATATCCGAATAGACATTGTGCTGCTCCACTCAAGGAACCCACGTGCATTAGCTTGGGCCTGCAGTGCGCCATCATCAGGAGTAGTCATCAGGCGTGAGGCGTGACAATTGCAGCCGTTGCTACGCATCAGCTGCAATTATCAGCTGTGATCATCTGTGGGGGCACAATGATTGCCGTCCGCGCCACTGAAACGGGTGTAATCATCAGCTCCAATCAGCTATTGGGCACAACGATAGCCGCCCGCGCCACTGCAATCAGCTGTGGGGCACAATGATCGCCGCGCGCGCCACCGCATCGGCTGCGATCAGTAGGTAGCATGCCACGATGGATGCAGAGTAGGCCAGGCCCAGGCCGCTGCTGCGGCGGGCCGCGGCTGCCGCCAGGCGCTCGGTGCGGCGGGCCGCCTCCCCGAAGATGCGCTCGCGGTCACCGGGATACACAGGGTTGCCTGGGGATGCACATAAAGTAACCATTTTATGTTTATGTGAAACAAGGGGAGGGATTGGCAAACAGGATTGGCGGGGAAATGAGAAGCACAAGCAAGCACATTGCTTTCGCGTTGAAACAAAGCTGATCCATTAAAACATGCATTGTGGAAAGAAGGACAAAACCTTGACGCATTCTTCCATAACACACGTTGTGGGGCCCTGTGAAGGGTGCTGTATAAACACCCACCTTCGCTGTCAAAAAACCTGTTGGCCCTGAAGGGCGCGCTGACAAACCTTGCCAGGGCGCGCGGCACCGTGAGGAAGCGTATGTAGCTGCCCTGCTGGCTGCGGGCAACCACGGTGCGGGCGCGCGGGACCAGGTAGGCCGCCACAGTCTCGGGCTGCTCGCACAGGATGTTGAACACCTGCGACCGAAATTAGGTTTAGGGTTTAGGGTTTTAGCTTAAGGGTTGTGATGAGGGCTTAACATTTAAGGGTTTGTGTGGGGTACAAGGTAGGCCGCCACAGTCTCGGGCTGCTCGCACAGGATGTAGAACACCTGCCAAGGGGAATCAGGGTTGAGAGTAGGGTTTCACAGATGTGAGGGGCGCTAGAGGGTTTACAGTCTAGGGTCTAGGGGCATATTTACCTGCTTGTTAGTGTCTGTAGCCCCCTCCAGCAGGAGCTGAGTGAGCACCATGCCTGGGGACAGCGTGTGGATCCCCACGGGGCGGGGCAGCTGCTCTGCCTCAACCTGAAGGCTGGACATGAGGTGGGAGATGCCTGCGTGGAGGGAAGTGGGTGAGTGGGGATTGCTGGTGGTAGCACAGGTGGTTAGGGACGAGCCTACAAGTATGCAAGACACAGCCCATATTATTGTCATTCATTCTTATTCACAACCCATGGCCGCCAGTCTAGGGCACCGCTACCAAAAGCCGAAAACCCATGAAATCATAACTCTGATCACCACTCCAGAACGCTCCCTGTTATTGCCGCCGCCCACCCGTCCACACCCACCAGCTTTGGTTGCGCCGTACGCCGCGTACATGGGCGTTGCCGCCCCGTCCGCCCCCGCCCCGTCCATGTTGAATATGTGGCCGCTGGTCTGCTGGCGGGACATGACGCGCATGGCGGCGCGGGTGCACAGCAGGGAGCCAATCAGGTTGGTCTGGACCACCTGCGGGTGGTGGGGGGTGGGTGGTGGGGTTGGTGACTGGGTGGTATGGGTGGTGCAATCGCAGTAGCCACACCACCTTCCGTTACCCTGTTGAGCCTTGCCCATCCCTGAGGCCGCGTGGAGCTGCTACAAGGCTTAGGGCATAGGATAGAAGATTTACACTTTGACCATGCAGGGCCCTGAATGAGCGGCGCTGCCTGACCAGGAGAACCCTAAAACCTAAACCTTAAACGGCAAGTGTATGGCGATTCTTGTGGCCCACCCCCCTTCACCCCACCACCCCACCCGCTGAACCTGCTCAAGATGCATGTCCAAAATCGACTTGAACCCTAAAACCTAAATGGCAAGTGTATGATAACACTCGTGGGCCCACCCCACCTGCTGAATCTGCTCCGGCTGCATGTCCACAAACGACTTGAACGACCCGCTGTACCCCGCGTTGTTGACCCACATGTCGATGCCCCCAAGCTGCGTGAGCGCCAGGTCAGCAAGGCGGGCCACGCTGGATGGGCTGGACACGTCGCACTCAATGCCCATGACCTAAGCAGCGGGGGGGGTTGATAGGGGTTAGTGATTAAAAGGGTTTCTTGAGGGATCGTACTCGATGCCCATCGCCTAAGCAGCGGGGAGGAGCAGAGGGCGCATGGTGAACCCTGGCAGCACAGTTTTTGCAGCCAGGATATAACAATGACCACCCAATGCAGGAGATTTACTACAAAGCACGTGACACAACCTGAGCTTCCTATTTTCATAATTGCAAATTCGCAGACAGTCACACAAACCGCCGGCAAAGCAGCAAGCCCCCTAGGTGGCGGTGGTGTCACCCAGGATCCCCACCTGCGCCCCCGGCCCCACTTCCTCCTTCAGCTCCTCCACCGCCTTGCGCACCGCGGCCTTGGATCGAGAGGTGATGCACACCCTGTCACCGCACCGCAGCGCCTCCCTGGCCAGCGCCTTGCCGATGCCGCGGGTGGCGCCGGTGATGACCACGCGCAGCGGCTCGCGGGGCGCGGTCCACAGGCGCTGCATGCCCATGCGGTTCAGGCTAGCATACAGACCACCTGCAGGGGCGGGAAACAGGGCGGGAGGTCAGCAAGTCGGTAGGGGTTTGGGTGGGGACGATGGGTGTTTGGTATGAGGGGTGATGGGGGTTGACCCGATGGGGGTGGCGCCTGTGATGGCCATGCTTAGTGGCTCGCGGGGCGGTGTCAACAGGCGCTGCATGCCCATGCGGTTCAGGCTGGCGTACAGACCACCTGTGGAGGTGGGGCAAGGTTAAGCTGGTGGGGATATAACATGGACATGGGGTGGGTTTGGTGGGGGATTGGGTAGAGGCGGTGGTGCGGGTTGGTTCAATAGGGTGGCGCCTGCACTTGCGCATGAAGTGTAATTCTTTATTTCCAGCTCAAATGACACTTGCATTCAGTTAATTTTAAACTGGACGCAAACTACTTTACTCCTTTTTGTAAAAATGTTGCTCACTCACCTACGACCCCCCCCGTCAGCACTGGTAGCCACATGTGGTCCGTGCACAGCTCTGACAGCTGGCAGGCAGTGAACAGGATGTGCGCAGAGGCAAGCACCAGGCCGATGGGCTTGTGGAGGCCGTCCAGATGACCCGGCTTGGGCTCTGCAATAAATGGGAAGGCCTTGTTACTGAAGACACCCAGCATGGTAATTCTTTTAAACATTTGTGCCCACTTGTGCCACACATGTGGTCAGCTGTCAGTTCAAGGTTTGGAAGGAGGGTCTGCAAAGTCTCACACAGATTGTAACGTTTTCATGCCCTCTTCCCCTTTTCAATGACCAGGGCCTAAAGCTGATTAAGGGGAGGGGCGATTGCTTACCTGTGAGGAAAGGAAAAGCCTTGTTTCGGAAGACAGGTGGCTGCTCCTGGGGGGCTGAGGTGCTGGAGGCTGGTGGTTGTGGGTTGAAGACCCGGGACAGGAAGTTTGCCGGGGTTGGCTTGTCAGCGCTGGGGAGGAGGGCTTTTGTGACGGCAGGCAGGGCTTTAGATGGTTGCGTAGGGTTCTGGGTGGTGGCTGGGGTTTTGGATGGGCCTGTGGGGTTCTGAATGGCGGTCCTGGGTGTTGGAGGGCTCAAGGCCTTCGCAAGGAGCTTGTCAGAGTTGAGGAGAGGGGCTCGTGTGGTTGCAGGCTGGCTCTGGGTGGTGCTGGAGGGCGCTGCTGAGCGTTTCCTCGTGGGTTTGGAAGGAGAGGAGGGGCCCCTGGAGCGGGGTGGTGCTTGAGATGACACCAGCGATGGGCGAGCGGTGGCTCCATTGGGTTTCTGTTTGTGGGTAGAGGCTGGCGGGGGTTTTCTGCTGCTGGAGGGTGTGTTGGCTGGGCCGCACACCACCACCTGGCGGTGTGGGTCCGCTCGATGGGGTGACATCTTGTGGGTGGGGCACCTGGGACGCGGATTGGGCTCACAAAGCGTGGCGCGCTGACACCTCTGCCACAGCTGCTGGCTGTGCATCGTGCCTCAGGGTTGGGCAGCAGCCAGCTGGGGATAGGGACAAGGAGGGGGGATGGGGAGTCAGGAGGCACGTGGGCACCTGCGACATGTGGGTGCACAGAAAGCGGGTCAATGCCAGCGTCAGTGGCTGCACAGGGCTCGGCAGCAGCGACAATCTCACTCTTACATATGCAGCCGTGTCAGAGGTTGCTGCCAGTACGGCGCAGGCGGATCGGTCCGACTGGGACAGTCCGATGGCTGACAGTGCATGTACGAAATGCAGCCGTATGGTTGGCTGCAGATGTGGCGCTGCATGCCGAGCAACAAAGCAGCGCGGGGGAGGAATTACGGTACAAAGTAACTATCTTAGTTATGTTAAGGGTCAACGCAGGTACGCGCGTTGTGCGGCTGCAGGGCTTTGCAACTCAGGTGAGAACCCTCTATTCTCCTACATCCAGACCTGAGACAAAACAGCAGCAAGGCTATTACATCCGCTGCAGAGCAACCGGCAACATACACAAGCACCGACTTTCTACCACTCACGTTGCGTTCATCGCCTGCGCATCCCTGTGCGAGCAGGCACACCGTCGCCCGCAGCCTGTGGCTACAAGGCACTTGCGAGGGCTGGCGTTTTCACAGGAAGCACAACAGCCCTGTAGGCAAACTCCATGCACACGCTGGCCACAACAGAATACAGGGGAGCACGGCCTGAGCCTCTTTGCAATGCAACTCGAGCTGCGATGCGCACTGCACAACCTTTTGAAGGCAGTGGTTGGCAACTTCATGTCAAGTGGAACTCGACTGCCCAGCTGCTGATGCGGACGGGGCAAAACCCTAGACCGGAGTGGATTGTGATAAAATTTGAATGCTCCGTGTATCTGGGTCAACACATGTTCCACATGCAACCCCTATCCGAGATAGGAACGGATGCTGATTCACGGATATTAGGGTTTACAATCGCCTCAAACCCTACAAGAACCTTACCGCACAGCCCGGCCGCCAGAAACTGCTCGCGCCACCGTGGCTTTACAAGAAGTCTGGTTGTCAAGCGGATTGCAGCTTGATTTCGCAGCCCAATTACGAGCACTGTTGCCTACACGTTGCCTACTCTGCTTCCTTGTGTGTACAAGCAACCGCAAGCCTCAGCACGCACCTTGCCTTGCTCCGTTCCACGAGGTTTGCAATGCATGCATGAGCCTGTAGAGCAATAGGGTTCTGGGCTGCGTGTTGCCAAAAGGCCGTTTGCCCATTGGTATCTTTTCCAGTTACGGACCGAGGATGTTGCGACAGGTGCTCTCCAGGGCGGCCCAACGGCTAGCCAGGCCTGTAGACCAGCTATTGATTGCAGACACAGCAGCATCCACCACCCGATGCAGAACAGGGCTGCAGCAAGCGGTGCGGTGGTACTCTGACCAGGCTGATGAGGAGAAGCGGGAAATTGGCAACGAGAGGGTTAAGAAGCTCGCTGATGAGATAGTGTCGATGTCGCTGCTGGAGGTGGCAGACTTGACGGAGATCCTGTCGCAAAGGCTAGGCATCCCATCTGGGGTGGGTATGGGCATGCCCATGGGGGGTATGGGGATGGGTATGCAGGCCGGCGGGCCCGCCCCGGCAGCGCAGGCCGCCCCTGAGGAGCCAGAACCAGTCAAGGACTCCTTCGATGTGAAGCTGGATGGCTTTGATGCAGCGGCCAAGATCAAGGTGATCAAGGAAGTGCGGGTAATTACCGCCCTGGGGCTCAAGGAAGCAAAGGACCTGGTACGTGCGCTGCCCCTGGATACTCTGGTTGGCTGCAGGAAAGGGTGGGACAGTGTGTAGCCACTTGGTGCATGGGTGCGGACTGCAGCTAGCCTGGTGGGAGGGGTGCAAAACCATTGGCAGCAGGTGTGCATTCAGCAGTTGTAGAGGTGTTCATAATTTGCTGTATGTCAGCAAGTGTGGCTAAAGTGGTACATGCATATGTGCGTACAGCTGTGAACAACGGTACCCTGGGTACCAGGGCAGGTGGGTGTTCAAAGGTACTTGCATGTTGTCCCGTTGTTTGAGCACAGGAGCAGTCTGATATATTCGCGGTGCTCGCAGAGCGTGCCTTGAGAGGTTCATGCATATGTATATCCAGCTGTTGGACTCGATAGCCTGGTGGGTATGGTGCAATATATCTGCTGTGCCCAGCAAAGCGCGCCTTGAGTGGAACATGCGCGCTGTGCAGCACTAACACTGGACCTCCGTGTGCACAGGTGGAGGGGGCACCCGCCATGATCAAGGCTGGGCTGAAGAAGGAGGAGGCAGAGGAGCTCAAGGCAAAGCTGGAAGCAGGTACGGCTACGAGGAAACCCGCATGGACCGGCAGCTTGGGCACGGTTGCGTTTGCTAAAAAGTCAGTTAATCAGTCAAATTAGATGGTCTGGAACATGCAGCCACCAGAATAGCAGTCAGCAGTGTACAAGCGTTAGCCACTCACCGTTCTAGCCCTGCCCTACCAAACCTGGCGGCATTACACACATACGGCACCGTGCATATCCTGGGTGGGAATTACGCACCCTAACAGTGGACACACGCCATGGCCTCCTATTCCCTCACAAGGCGCTGCAAAATGCCAGCCTATGTCACCCTCTGCCGTGAACCTGCTTTCATGCACGTACGCCATCACGCCCAGGGTTGCTAACAAACGGCTTGTCATTCTTGCAGTTGGGGCCAAGATATCGTTGGTGTGAGCACCCAGGCCCATACTTTGCAAGGAGCCCACCTTAAAGGTCACCTTGGGACTCCCCAGTTGCGCCTCCTGGAGCAGGGTGCCAGTTTTGAGCTCCAAGTGAGCGCGCGTCAATAGGACCCTACCAGCAAGGCGGGGTTGGCCTTTACCACAGCCAGAAGCAGATGTGAGCAGCCTCTGCCCAACATTCTGCTGGACTAACACCATTGGACGCGGGCTGTGTATCAGCAGACAGTAGCAGCGGGTGGTTGGGATGAACCGCCAAGAGGCAGCCACCCACTCGGAGTAGCAGCGGGTGGTTGGGGTGAACCTCAGTATCACGAATGTAGTTCAATTGTTTACGGCAGTATAAGCCACACGGGGCGTGATGTGCTTCCGAGTAAACAGCACTCACGTCATGTTCACAGAGGACAACACACAGTCGGGTTGAGGCAGGTGAACATGCTCGACACGCTTTGGTGCCACGATATAGCACTGGGTAGCGTCCACTGCCTGCCTGGGTCTCACTGCAGTGATGTTCATAGTGCAAGTAGACAATAACCCACTCCCAACAAAGTGGGTGCACCTCTTTCTTTCCTGCAGCTGGCTGTGTCACTTGCCCATAGAACGTTTATGTCTTTTCTAGGATTGGCACTGCCAGCACCAACGAATTTGTACCAACCAACCAACCAGAACATTCAGGCGTTGGAACTCCAAAGCACTTGTAATCCTACAGTTCTGTTTGTTTAAACTTCACCTTGACCAGCCAGCTTGCGAGCCCGTGGATAGGGCGCCATTGATTGGGCCACTCGAGCCAGTTATCTGATGCCACCATTGGGTTCAAACCTATCGTGGTACAGCCGCAGCAGGGTCCTTGTGGCATACAGGTACAGCTCCATTGGCCAGGATGACAGCGTTGACACCCATAAAGGGGCCACTGGCTCCCGGTAGGGCACCACAGCTGCTGAATTGCTGGGCAGGGAACCAGGACCCCAGCCTGTAGTGCCAATGCAATACACCCAAATGCATTACAGCCTTGAGCCCTGTTCGTGGGCCTTCCAACCCTGCAATTGCAAAACCAAGCTACCGACTGGAGTTGCACTTCCAACTCCAAGTGTGGTTTTGAAGCCAAGCTGACATGACTTAGGCAACTGGTAACCAGCAATTGAGTTGGTCTTGGCAAGTCTGGGCACTGGCCAAGTTTGACAGCTTGCAACACAGCCCCACACGGCCCAAGTCTGCAGTTGTCTGCAAGCTATACATGGGTTGCAGTTTTGCTCCACCATGACTTGGCACACTGTCTTCCATGCATTGTGGGTCGCCCATGCAAAGTGCTGCTGCTGCAACAATTTACTAGTACTGCTATTAGTGAGCTCTGTGCCATAGTTGGGAGTGCTGCAAAGCTCTGTCACTGTGATGCGTTTCCACTGCTTGGCTGGGGTGGGCTCCTTTCACTTTGTCAAGGCCTTGACAGGCAACCCACTGTATCGCCAATGTCCAGTTGCTGAGCAGACCATGGCCCAACCTGTACAAAGCTCGTTATCTGGCCATCCACAGCCGCTTCAGCGAGGCGCAAAATAAGCGATGGGTGGCCTGTTATAGCAGCAGAAACCTGCCAACTCGAGGGGCCCTTTTCAGTAAACCCTTAGCTAGGGTGAGCACGTGCAGTCGGAACCCGTCCACGAACTTTCCAGACACGACGGCCCGCCGCCCACCTTGTCGGCGGGGCACTCTGGAGCCTTCTCCCGGTCCACCGGCGGCGCGGTGCTGCAGGGCCCGCGAGTTTGCTGCACCTCAAAAGCAGCCAGCCGAATGCAACCGTTGTCTTTGCACAACCCAGGTCTGGTTTGTGTTGCTGATTTGACTCATACACGTTTCCAAGATGGCTAAGGAAGCTCCCGCTATCGGTATTGATCTGGGCACCACCTACAGGTAAGCTCCATGTTCTGGAATCTGCTGAAGCCCGATTTGCGATGGCTGGTGTACGACGCTGACCCCGCCCTTGTTTTGCCGCAGCTGTGTGGGAGTATGGCAGAACGATCGCGTGGAGATCATCGCCAACGAGCAGGGTAACCGCACCACCCCATCCTATGTGGGTTTCACCGACACCGAGCGCCTGATTGGTGACGCTGCCAAGAACCAGGTGACTGACGTTTGCCTTCGCTGCGGTCCCTTCGACTTTCTTGTCGCCCCTGCCCGCACCCCGGGTCCCTTGTATTGACAACTTTTGCTTTCTTTTCAGGTGGCTATGAACCCCGTGAACACCGTGTTCGATGCCAAGCGCCTGATCGGCCGCAAGTTCAGCGACCCTGCCTGCCAGCATGATATCAGTCACTGGCCCTTCAAGGTCACCGCTGGCCCAGGAGACAAGCCCCTGATCACAGGTATGTTCCCCCACTGGTTTATTCCATATTGGGTCTTTGTTTTTCCCTTTCTGCCTGTCTGATGGGTGCATCCACAATTTGGCACATGTGGGCGGCAGCAGTCGCTCCGATTGCTCACCCATGCCCGAAATAACAAAAACACACATTTTCTTGTGCAGTGCACTACAAGGGCGAGGACAAGACCTTTAACCCCGAGGAGATCAGTTCCATGGTGCTCATCAAGATGAAGGAGATCGCACAGAACTACCTGGGCGCCGATCGTGAGGTGAGGAGGGCGGTCGTCACTGTCCCCGCCTACTTCAACGACTCCCAGCGCCAGGCCACCAAGGATGCTGGCGTGATTGCCGGCCTTGAGGTGATGCGCATCATCAACGAGCCCACAGCCGCAGCCATCGCCTACGGGCTGGACAAGAAGGGGTCCACCCAGGGCGAGCAGAATGTGCTCATCTTCGACCTGGGTGGTGGCACCTTCGATGTGTCCCTCCTGACCATCGAGGAGGGCATCTTCGAGGTCAAGGCCACTGCTGGAGACACCCACCTGGGTGGTGAGGACTTTGACAACCGCCTGGTCAGCCACTTCACCCAGGAGTTCAAGCGCAAGTACAAGAAGGACATCACCGGCAACCCCCGCGCCCTGCGCCGCCTGCGCACGTCCTGCGAGCGCGCCAAGCGCACCCTGTCCTCCAGCACCCAGACCACCATTGAGATCGACTCCCTGTTTGAGGGCATTGACTTCTACAGCACCATCACCCGCGCCCGCTTTGAGGAGCTGAACATCGACCTGTTCAGGAAGTGCATGGAGCCTGTGGAGAAGGTGCTGCGCGACGCCAAGATGGACAAGGGCCACGTGAACGAGGTGGTGCTGGTGGGAGGCTCCACCCGCATCCCCAAGGTGCAGCAGCTGCTGCAGGACTTCTTCAACGGCAAGGAGCTGTGCAAGTCCATCAACCCCGACGAGGCGGTGGCCTACGGTGCCGCGGTCCAGGCCGCCATCCTGAGCGGGGAGGGCAGCGAGAAGGTGCAGGACCTGCTGCTGCTGGATGTCACCCCCCTGTCCCTGGGACTGGAGACCGCCGGCGGTGTCATGGTAAGTGAACGCACAAGCTGGCCACGCTGCTTGCCTGTCGCAACCATGGCGACTGTTTGTGTAGCGCTGTTTATTGTTCAGGGCGTGCACAGTTCAACTGAATGGTGCACTTCACTGCTGAGGCCAGTGCACGTTTTAAACTGTATGATACAGTTCGCTGTTTTGGGCAGTGCACATACCAGTTGTTTGTTTCACTTTGTGGTATTAGGGCATGCACAGCAGCACCATGTTGGTGGAAACCCACAGTTGCCTCAGTTTGTTGCACAGAAGATTCTGTATAGGCTGCACGCTGCTGTGTTGTGCCTGCAACCCCTAGTTTGCACCTACAGCCTGTAGCACCACGCCTGCATGCCACCCAATGCTTCAACAGGTTACTGACCTGCTGTGTGCTCCTCCCCTTGCAGACCGTGCTCATCCAGCGCAACACCACCATCCCCACCAAGAAGGAGCAGGTGTTCTCCACCTACTCGGACAACCAGCCAGGAGTGCTCATCCAGGTGTACGAGGGCGAGCGCTCCCGCACCAAGGACAACAACCTGCTGGGCAAGTTTGAGCTGACCGGCATCCCCCCCGCGCCCCGCGGCGTGCCCCAGATCAACGTCATCTTCGACATTGACGCCAATGGCATCCTCAACGTGTCTGCTGAGGACAAGACCACCGGCATCAAGAACAAGATCACCATCACCAACGACAAGGGCCGCCTGTCCAAGACCGACATTGAGCGCATGGTGCAAGAGGCGGAGAAGTACAAGTCCGAGGACGAGGAGCACAGAAAGAAGATTGATGCCAAGAACTCGCTCGAGAACTACTCCTACAACATGCGCAACACCATCAAGGACGAGAAGATCGCCGGCAAGCTGTCAGCTGACGACAAGGAGAAGATTGAGAAGGCGGTGGACGAGGCCATTGAGTGGCTGGACGCCAACCAGCTGGGCGAGGTGGAGGAGTTTGAGCACAAGCTGAAGGAGCTGGAGGGCATCTGCAGCCCCATCATCAGCAAGATGTACCAGGAGGGTGGCGGCGCTGCACCCGACTTTGGCGGCATGGGCGGCATGCCGGACATGGGCGGTGCACCAGCAGGCGCCGGCGGCGCAGGCGGCCCCAAGATCGAGGAGGTCGACTAAGCAGCTGGCCTTTGTCCCGTGCAGAGTGTTGTGTAGTAGCACCACCAGTGCAGGTGAATAACCCGCAGCTCCAATTTTTTGCGATGAGCAGCAGGCTGGTGGGTTTGGGGAGGCAGTTTGCTTTTAGGACCCGGCAGCATGTGGCATGGTGCAAGCGCTGAAGTGCTCTGACGTTTGCTCATGCACGTTGCGCGTGATTCTTTCCCTTGCAAACTATTCTGGGTTGCAGCTTGATTTAGTTGCAGAGTTTTTCTGCTGGCTTGTGTTGAGTGGAGCCCTTTTAGGGGCATGCTCAGCCTTTTCTGAGGCTTTCATGTAGACCTGATACGTTCGGCTCTGTATTGGTAGGGGACCAATTCAGGACTGCTGTTTGTTTACACAGGGTGCATCCGCAGTAGGTTCATGTAGCAGGGCGTTTGTTTACCAGAGTTTCTGTATTGTTTCCTGCAAGGGGCACTGGCTTTGCTACCTTGCAGCTTGTTGCTTGTTAACAAATTTGGCAAGCACTACACACAACGTGACTGGAAAGTAAAGCCACCATGGGCTGGCCTGTAGCTTGGCTCTGCCACTGGCATGCCATACTGTGGCAGCAGTGACAAATTGAACGCCCACAGCAGCTTGTATGGCAATGCAAAGTGTCAAAGAGTTGGGTAAACGAAGCCCCAAGCAGTGCTGTGAACAGCAGGTGGGCACACCTGGAAAAAGCCCTTGGTTCAAAGTTTAAGGGACCCAGTTCCTGCTTGGGCACCCAATTTCTGCTAGGGTACTTGTATACAAAGCCTGGGTATAGCCTCAACTCGAAGCATTTCTGTTTTCAATACTAGGCGTGACCCTTGCCTCAACGTTGATATGGTGAAGCACCCTGATCGATTCTCGTCCTAGACACTGATGTAGTCAACCTGACAAGCCACCATGGTTGTGAACAAGTACACTGCATGGCTGCGAGCCAACGCCCAGGTGGTGGGTGCCATTGAGAGCGCACTGTCGGGCATTACCTGGTTCCTCCCTTCCCGTTTCGCAGAGTCAGAAATCATCTACGAGGGAATACACTCGCTGCTGAACCTGCTCTCCCTTGTCAACGAACGCCTGGTAACGGACAGTGACACAGGTGACAAGGCATGGGGCTGGAGACTGGCCCTGGGAGCAATTCAGCAGGTGACTGTCGCACAGTACCCCCCTTCTGTTTCAAAATTTCACCTTTCAAAAGGCTATGTGTTGGTGCTTTAGTCCTGAAACGGAACCCAGGCGTATTCTGCAAGTCTTTGTGTTGTTTGAACCCAACTGCTATATGCATGCATACGCAGGTTGAAATTTTAGCTGAGATTGGCGCGGTTCAGCTGGAGAGCACCCACAACAGGAACCGATACGACATCCTGGGTGCAATAGAAGCCATAAAGTAAGCTGCCTCGTCATGCTGTTTGGCAACACACTGTTATTAATCTGCATGCATTTGGCACATGCCAGACCTTGGCACTTGACACCCCTGTGCAGCCTCATGCCACTGCCTTGGCATCTGCCAGTCCTTTTGCTTTTCTCCTCATGCTCTACAACTCTTACAGCTGGAGATTTAACACTGCATTGAGCACTGCATACTTGCCCCCAACATGACCCCCGCCACCTTGACAGAAACCTTTGGAACGCCCTCCAGGGCCGCTATCCGTCTCCTGGTGCTACACAAGTCCCAGCAGCGGCTGCTCATCCAAGGCGGGTCCCAGCTGCCCTTCCACCGCCCCGAGAACGACCCACAACAGGCAAGCCTGGACCCAAACCCTAAACCCTAAACCACATACTTGCAATATTGTGGGTCCCGCGGTGCTTTTGCTTCCTGGTTATGACATGCATTTCAGCATTGCAAGCTGCATAGCAGTCAGCCTTACATCCCCAAACCAAGCAGTTATAGCCGAGTAAACCTCGCGTCGTTCGCCCATGACATTGACCCCCCTTGGGGCTTTAGGTGTGGCTTTGACGTCAGCTCCCTTGTACAACGCCCGTCCCCCTGTGCAATCTTTTTAAAGTCCCTTTACTTTTCCACCAGGCGGCCCTCGCGGTGCAGCAGGCCTTCACGCGCTTCCGCAACAAAAACTGCCAGCCAGCCAGCCAGCTACCCACAGCAGGCAGCGACCCCAGTCCCCCCGTGGGGATTGAACCCCCGACCTCCTCCTCCACGGCACCCCCCTCCTGCTGTACCCCAAGCGGCGGCGAAGCATCGACACCGGGCGCCAAGGGGGGCGCACCCGGCGCGGGCCTCCAAGGGGTGGAAAGGAAGCAGTACTGGTGGGAGGAGAGCAGCGAGGCCACCAGCCTCTTGGATGACCCCGAGGCTCGGCAGCAGGGGGAGGCGGGGGGGTCCAGCAGGGTGGAAACCCTCGAGGGTTTGGCGCTGGACCCCGCCCTGCAGCGGCTGGTGGCGCAGGGGAAGCGCGTTATCGCGGTGGGGGAGGCGCTGCACGTGCTGCGGCCGCTGGTGTATGTGCTCATGCTGCGCAGGTGAGGGGCTGGGGATTGGGGTTTGGGGTTGGGGTGTAGTGCTTGGGAGTTAGGGTCTGGGGTGCGCCGCGCCCTTGGGCTGCTGGCGTATGCGCTCATGGCCATGCGACGCAGGTGCGGATTGAGGGAATAGGGTCTAGTGCGGGGTACGTGAACCCTAAACAGGGTGTGGGGTGCAGAGGAGCCTGGTGTGTGTTTCTTATGCTGCGCACGTGAGGGCGCCCAGGGTGTGGTGTTAGTTTAAGGGGCGCAGGGTGTAGGGTTTGGCGGGGCGTGGCTTGCTTAAGGGAGGAGGGGACATGAGCGTCCCATGAGTAGACACCAGCCGCATATGCACAAGCTGGGGCTGGTGTACCCAATGCCATGCCACATGCCTATGCCAGACCATGCCCTGCAGGGGCAGGCGCAGGGGCAGGTGCAGGGGCCCTAAACTTTGGAAGGAAAACCATGTAGGATGGGAACGCACGCACTCCACGCCCCACCGCACCCCACCCCACGCTAAAATGGTTGATTATTGTGTCATTCGTATTGCATTAAATTGATGGGCCGCATGGGCTGACCTGACGCAGCATGAGTGATGTTGCATGACCTCAAGTTGCGGAAGATCACTGATCAATAGATGGTAGAAACCGTGGCAGGCAGAACTTGCTTGGCGATTTTAATTTGTAACGCCAGGTACAGTCGCTGCAGCTGGAAGCCCTGGTCCACTGGTTGACCTTGCCAGGAGTCAATAACGTGACATATTTTCAAAGAATACATTTTTTAACTGCTCTTTCCCCCTTTCCGCTAGGTACGGCCGCCATAGCTGGAAACCCTGGGCCACCTCCCTGGCGGTGGACCTCGCCAGCGGGAGGGCGCTTGCCATGGGCGAGGGGCTGTACCGCAAGGTGGGAGAGGAGCTGCGTCAGGGGTCGGCCAGGCACCTGAGCAGCCTGGCGCTGCTGTACAGCCTGCACGCGTTCAGGTGGGGCGGATGCAGGGTTGGTGGGGAGTTTCTGCATCATGTAGGCGGACCGATGCTGCTGTGCAGTCTGCACACATTTAGGTGGGGTTTGAGTTGGGTTGGGGCAGGGTTGGTGGGGGTAAAACCTGCATCGCGTGGGTAGCCTGGTGCCGCAGTGCAGGCTGCATGGATTCTAGGTGGAGACGGTGTAGGGATTGGAGGGGTTTGGGAGGCGCTGCGCCGCCGTGTGTCGGCCAGGGCACATGGGCAGTCTGGCGCTGCTGTACAGCCTGCACGCATTCAGGTGGGGTTCCAGTAGGGTTTTGGGGGTGTTTCTGCAACGCGTGGGTAGCCTGCTGGCGGCTTTGTGCATGCTGCATGAATGTTGGGTGCAGATGGAGTTGGGTTTGGAGGGGTTTGTGAGGCGCTGCGCCAGGGGTTGGCTACATTGAGGTGGGGCTGGTGGTTTTTCTCCCTCTTTTTTTGTAACGTCGTTTGGGGCGGCTTAGTCTGCGGTTCTTCTGGTGGGGCTAGGGGTAGGGTTTGTGTAGCATGTGGGAGGGGTATGGTTGGAAAGGAGCTGTGCCAGGGGGCTGCCATGCACGTGGCAGCCTGCGCCCCCTTTTCTCACAGCCTGCATGCATTCAGGTGAGGTTTCAGTAGGGTTTGAGGAGGGTTTGAGGGGGGTTTGTGCACCACGTGGGTGGTCAGCTCTTTGTGCATGCATGTCAGTGCTGTGATTGTGGAGGCGGTAGGGTTCTGTGAGATGGATTGTGTGACGTTCCTGCATCATGCCCTTCAGTTGGGCTTTGTGTGGGCTTTGTGCAGGGTTTGTCTGGGGTTTGTGCACTGCGTGGGCAGCCCGGCGCTGCTGTACGTACAGCCTGCATGTTGTCTCGCCTGGGATTGCAGTTGGGGTCTAGGGTTTAGGGTCTAGGGTCTAGGTTTTCCTCCCTTGTGGACGATCTAGTGCTACTGTGAGGGAGAACCAGAATAGGTGTCCCCCACGTTGTTTTGCTCACCATCCCTTCAATTAACAATTAACACGCGCCGCCCCCCCCCCTTCTCATCCCCGCAGCTGGAACGATGAGCAGCAGTGGGAGCTGACCCGGCGGCGGCTGGAGGGGGTGTTCTATCTGCTCAAGAGCCCATTCTTCGAGGGGTACACAAGGTGGGGGGTGTGGTGGCGAGTGGGGGGTGGGGGAAGGGGGAAAAGGGGAATGGATGGTGCGGCCTGCTTAGGAAACCCTGCTGGGGTACGTGAGATAAGGGATGGACGATGGTGGAGGGTGGGGCATTCTGTGCTCCCACTCGCAGGGCGATGCCCCATCCATCCCCGTGTGCCTGATGCATCAGGACCTTATTTTACTGCACCTGGGGGCATGCATGGTCATTGTGCGAGGTGCATTTAACCACCACCCCATGCATGCGTGCGTGGCAGAGCATTGAGCTTTGCCAGCCTGACCTGAACTGCATACCCCTGGGGGTTGCCCCTGAAGGTGTTTAACTCACTGCAATGGCAAAGGTTGGAATTGGCGACCCAACCAGCATCTGATACAACTTGCACTGGCAGCAAAATCTAGCTTTTCAATGATTTGATTTCTGATGTTTACCCCTCCTTTCGCGCCCTGCAGGCCCACCATCGAGCTTGGCCAGCGCGGCTTGAATTATCTACCTGTGATGGGGGGGCTGTCACAAAAGCTGGTGGACATTTTGTACGGCATCCAAAAGTACTATTTCTACACAAGTGCCAGCTGAGAGGGTGGAATACCCCCTGCGCATGGGCAGCGGGCAGCAAATACTTACTGCTGAGTAGGAATAATATTCCTTGCGCATCCGACAGCAGCCAGCCAATTTATGGATGTGACATTTTCCCTTGGCTCTTGAACTGGGGCGAGGCATAACCAGCAATGCAATGCTACGCTGGCTGTACCCAATTAGTGACTGTTCCAGCAACAGGCTGATGCATTGCTGGCACATGTACAGCGGACAGCCAATAGACTGATGCCACATGTGCATCATGTATGTAACGCTGCCAGATGTGTATACAACAGCAAATGGTTTTCCCCCTTCATGCGCTGTACATACACAGCCAATAAAAGCCCGGGATGTCATTTGCAGCACCGCAGCCTGCAGGCTGGATACCGGGCCCATCGTGTTCAGAACCTGAGAATCTCTGATGGATATAATATTACATACAAGCCTACCTGCCATGCACTAGTTATTGACAACACCGGCATTGTCCCAGTTTCTACATTTGAAGCCCTGACTGCTGTAGGATTAACCCCACGTATGATTGCCACCCTTATCCCCGAGTTGCAACTCCTTGCTATTCAAGGCTCCTATGCTGTGTACACTAAACGCCAAACCCTTTTGCATGCCATGCCTGCGGGCATTGGCTAATTAGGCCTCCAGGCCTATCCTTGACCAGCCGTTCTGGCTGGTGTGGTGCCCTGGTGCGAGCCAGTGGCCCCCTAACTACGCCTCTGTGCGTTCCCTTTCTTTCTTTCTTTCTAACAATCAGCCTGGGGGCACTCACTTTTTTGGGCCTCAGGCGGAAACCACCAAGTCTTGGTAACATTAATGATAATCATTCCTTACAAAATTGGCCTTGAAACTGGTGGTCAGCGCTGTGCGCACTCTGTGCATTCAGCAATATATAAGCATGGCAGCATTTCATATTTATCAAGCAACCCACTGGGGACTACTGAGCACCATTATATAGTCAGCATCAATCGCTGTCGAGCAGGAGCTGGGGCTCCCCACTGCGCTAGTAGTATGCCTGCTTCAGCAACCAAGCCTTAGCTGAGGCAAACTCCGCATCCTCTGCAGCAATAGCATCTGGGCCCAGCATCTGCCTGCCCCTCACCTTGCACACCTGGCTGATGGTCACTGATTCTGATTCACCATCCAGCTGCTGCATTGTGTACCTGCCATAGCTGCCCTGCAGGCTGACCCGTGGACCTGGACCCTTAGGTAGGAGGAGCCCCACACCCTGGGGATCCTTGCGTGGGTCAGGGACCCTCTCCCAGCTGTGGCAGCGCAGGTCTGGGTGCATCTGGTGGGGCATGGGGAAAACAAAGCTGGATGGAGGGATGTTCTCCACGAGCTGCTCTGCAGACCTCGGCAACACAATGCTCGTTAGATTTGGCATTTTATTGACCGGGATGGTGACCTCCTCCTGGATCTCCTGGTAGTGCGTCACCCCAAGCTCCTCCAGGTGCGTGAGGCTGGACAGTATTGCGGCCATGTCGCTGACGGGGAAGCACAGCAGGAGGAGCCTGCGCAGGTTGCGCAGCGGGGCGAGGGCGGGCAGGAGCGCTGGGAAGGGGGGCTCAATCCAGTGCTCCTGAATGGCGCCCTGCTCATCAACCGTGATCAGCTGGAGCTCAACCAGGGAGGTAGGGAGGCAGTCGCCTGGGAGCCGCACGCCGGGCGAGGCGCTGTCAAAGTTTGTGCGTATGCTGAGGCTGAGGAGGGAGGTCAGCAGGGTGAAGTTGGCGGGGACCGCGCAGGCCCCAAACGCGGTGTTGAAATGCGCCAGGTCCAGGACGCAGCGCTGCAGATTGGGCACGCTGCGCACCGCCTCCTCGGTGAGCATGAAGTCAACCCTAAGGGTTGTGACGCTGGGCAGGTAGGGGAGGCACCGCAGCCATCCCGGGGTCAGGTGCTGGGGATCGAGTGTTGAGATGTGCAGCTCCTTCAGCTGGGTCAGGCCAGCGAGCTGGGCCATGCTGCCCAGCTGGTCCATGACCTTGAGCTCGCCGGGCAGCTCGAACAGGTCGACCCGCACTTTGAGGCGGGTGAGGCCGGTGAGGGCGCCCAGCTGGCTGAAGCCAGGGCTGTCGGTTGGCCACAGGTGCAGCTCCAGGTCCCCGAGGGACTGCAGCACAGTGGGGTCCATGGCGGCCAGGAGCTGTTGGTGATCCCGGCGAGCTGCTTTGCTGCTGCACCTGTGCATCACAAGTGATATGTAGTCAGTGCGGAGTGTAGGGCGGGTACGTAGACTGTATATTACTTATTGGAACTCTAAACCAATATACTTTGACTGAAAACTGAAGGGAAATGTCCCATATATGCTTGTCAGTCCACACAACGCCACACCAACCAATTGAACAGTGATGAACACTGGTAGTAGGAAAAACTCACGAGTCACACCGATCTACGGAAGTCCAGACAATGCATACCTGGGCCTACAAAAGCCCATATGACAGGGGACACTCGATACCACTGGAACTTTCAGCTGGCCAGTCATGGCAACGTGATTGGTGCCACCCACACACGCGTTCCGACCTTCTCAAAAGGGGTACTGGGCACTTCTATATACACATCATTCAAAGAACAACCATGCGGGCCAGGAAACGATGATAGGCCTAGCTAGGCAGGTGCCCAGCCTGATAGTTCACCCCCTAGCACTACCTCAATTGGGAAAGTCCTTGATGAGGGTTAGGTTGGCAACGCTCTGGTGTACTGCATGGAGAGGAGAAGTTATAGTCAACAAGGCCACAGTACGCTCCGAAGCCACACCCACCTTGCTAACTTGAGAGGATGGCTGAAGAACTGGCTCTGAGGCGACGGCTAGCTGCGGTGGAGTTCAACCCCTGCTGGAGCGCGCAGTGTTGTGCAGTAGAAAAAGCACGTATTTATCTGCAGTAAAGCAGACAGCGGGTGTTTGGATTTTCTCGTCAGCGTTGATGCGACGCAGTGACACCTCGTGGTTGCGTGTGTGTCAGGCATGCATGCCTCAAGTTGCAGCACTCACCTCACCGCACCCCAGCTAGCTCACCCATGTGCTAAAACAAACCCCACTTCTGCATCGGTGTATCTCTAGTTTTGAACAGCACTGGAGGACTGTGAATAAAACATGTGTTATGGTTGCTTGAAATACCCCCTTTGAGAGTCGCGCGGTCCAAGAGGGCTGTCAAGCTGACAAGCTGCGACCCCTCGACATGCACCCCTCCGACTTGCATCTGCAGCCTGGCAAAGCGCCCACCTGGTTAAACCTAACCCTTCTGTCGCAAAGAATTCGCATGTTCAACGTACTGACCTCCGATTACTTCGCCACTGAAGTGATTTGTGTTGGGTTGCGTTGAACCCGAGGGGACCCGAGATGCATGCATGCATGTTTCCTGAGTTGGATGCGTGCGTACAATTCTCTCTGAAGAGTGGTTGACGACAGTGATGGACAACGGGCAAGGGTATTAGTGTGAGACGGGGTGTTGGTTTGCTTCCTAACCGTGTGGCCATGCCGGTAGCCGCGAGGCGGGGTTGCACCCATACCCTACAAGGGTTCATGAAAACCCTGTCTGCCAGTGTGTGGGCCATTTGGCGGGGCAAAAGTTTGCGCATATATGCGGTGGACCACGCCATCAGCGACACGTGAAAAACTGCATTCGTCCGCTGTCCTGCGCTAGAGCTAGCGTGTAGGTTGGAACTTCCAATGGAAGCTAGGTTGAAAGCTGTGGCAGAGAATACGGCTGTGCATGCTCCAGAGGTATTCCAGCAGTCTGTAACCTCATAATCCACCTCATAACTCCGCTGTGTTCACATTTATTTTTCTGTTGTGAATACTCATCGACTGCACGGGGCACACGCCACCGATTCGATCCAGCACTGCCATATGCATGCATAGGCGAGCCACAAAGATATACACACAGGGCATCGCCGCACCCTCCAACAAAGGAAAGCAAGGTCTATCCACCGTGCTACCGATGTATCCCCTCTTGCCTCTTCTGTGGACGTTGCTGGGGAAGTAAGCCTCCAGCAATGGAGGAGGGGAGCACCGACAAGTTGCTGCGAACTGTTCTGGCATGGAATTATTTTGACACCGAGAAGAGCGTAGTGGATGGCGTGGGGGTGGTCAAGAAGCTACCCACCATCCCAACCACATTCAACTCCGTGGAGGTGATCTGCTATTGGTTGGGTTCCATGCCTGGAACCATATGCATCATGCAGCGTTGGGAGGACCTAAACCCTAACCAGGCCTGGCATATGCTTGCATGCGAGGGGCCTAACCGCTGTCGTTTCAGTATTGTATCGTGCTGCAGTCCACGCTTGCACTGTAGAAAGTGCAGTGCACACTTGCACACACTGCTCAGCCACCCTACCTGTGCAACTGCTGCTGAGGCCCTTGTGGAAGCTAACCCACCCGAACACCAGTGAGTATTTCACTAGCCAGTGCCAACAATGTGTGCGCCTTTTCAACCCTGCTGCCTTGTGTACAACCCTCCCCTCCCCCCCTTTCCTTGCAAAACCCTATGGCGTGGTTTCGCAGGAGTATGTGGGCGTATTCGAGCCCCTGCTATTGGAGGAGATTGCTGCCCAGCTGCTGAGGGGAAATGAGGAGGGCGCATACCCCACACCGCACATGGCGATCGTGGCCATGCATGAACCGGTACCAAAACCCTAGGAACCCTAAGCCCTACACCACACAAGGACACTGTGCACATGCATACGCCTGCACAAGGAACCCTATCCATATTGCATTGTCATAGATTGCCAGGGATTTCAAAAAGGCAACCAGTTGCACGCTCCACATGAATGCTGCACTATGCGCTGCACAAAATACCCTCTTTGAGGGTTCCACTGCCAGGACCACTGCCTAGCACTGACACCAACCCCCTTGCGTGCCGCAGAAGGGGGAGTCGCTGTATGCCCGCATTACCCTTCACGAGGGTGTGAGCCGTGAATACGCAGACAACGACATCGTGCTGGTCACATCGGAACACCCAGATGTACGTGTGTGGTGATGGGGGGAGGGGGAGCATGTGGGTGCATATGTCATCCGAGCCCCGGTGCATGCATCCCACCCAGCACCCATCTCAACCCTCACATTACCCACAGAAACCATGCTTTGGGTGTGGGTGTGTGGGTGTCTGTGGGTGGGCGGTGTGGGCGCACCATTGTTCATTAGGCTGTGAGTCGGGAACATGTAGACAGTAATGTTGTGCTGGTTCTGGCAGGCCACCCACATGGAGGTGTGAAGGGGGTGGTTGTGTCTGGTTGCACGGGTGTGTGCATGCTGTATTCAGGAGTTGTCGACACAAACCGCGGTGGGTGAGGTATCATAATCTGTTATCCTGCTATGGGTGTGGATATCATATCATATTGGATGATATGATACTCAAGCGCAGGGCTGCATATGACTCTGATCACATGGGCATGGGGGCAAAATGGGCAGAAACATATAGAGCTCATATCTATGCTGCACTGTATGTTCCCATATAGCTACCTAGCTTACTACACCACAATGCTCGGCACAAACCCTATTTTTGTGGTTTGCGCAGAAGCACGGCGAGGTGCATGCCATGGGCCTGGTTGAGTCCCACGAGGGGGAGAGCAGCCTGCGGGTGCACTTCAGGTTGACTGAGGCGGCGCATGCGGGGAACCGCAAGGAGACCGCGCGGTAGGGGTGGTGTGGTGGTGGTAGTGGTGTAGAGGTTGTGGGGGCGGTGGTGATTGTGGTGGTTGTCGTTCACAGAGGGTTTTGCATGGGCCTGGCTGAATCTCACGAGTGGGGAGGCAGGGAGAGGGTGCTGTTCAGGTCGCCTGAGGCGTGCATGCAGGGGAATTGTACTGGTAGGTGGTGGTGGTATGGGCAGGGGGCGCCTTGGCTGGCACTGAAACGCAGGTTCATGCCATGTGGCGCCACTGTCGGTGGGATGTGGGATGTGGATGCATCCCACATGGGGCACGCATGGGGCACATATGCACCCATAGTTTGTTCTGCAAAGAGGACAAGGACTCCAAACAACCCTCCACTCCCCTTTCAACAGCATGTGCAGCGTGCACCTGCACCTGCCCCTCATCCCATCTGCCCATGCTTCCATCCCTGAACCCTAAATCTCTTACATCGTAAACCCTAACTCATCAAACCCTCAACGTGCAACCTCAGCACCCCGCCACCCAACAATACATACATGCAACAGCACGCCATCATTGCAGGAAAGACCCACAAGGCACCCAATAACGAGACACACCACACACGCATCACCCCTGTACGCCCGCAGGGTGCGCAGCGTGCGCCAGTACCTCACCCGGCGCGCCGCCTCGCCCGACGACTCCCCCCCTGTGTGGATGTGCAAGCTCAGCAACCTGTCTACCATACTGCGCGAGTGGACCGCGCTCCACAGCCTGGGTGGGGTACCCTTCAGCCAGGTGCTGCTCACTGGGAAGGTACGTGTGATCTTGCCATTTGAGCAAGGTTTGGGTTTGGGCTTTTGAGTATTTTTAGGGTCCCTTGGGTGCTGTTCTAATGCAATCTCGAGGCTTTGTTTTGATTTGGGCTAAATTGAATGCTGAGGTGGGAGTGCGCCACGTTGCACAGTCTGGGTGTGGTGCCCCTTAGCCAGGCGCTGCTGACTGGGAAGGTGCGTGCAGGTGTACCTTTAGGGTGTACGGTTTTGGAAATAAGGGTGTTTTTCTGAGACTCTAATTTTTTGCTCTTGCGTGAAAGCTTTAAATCCTGGCAAAGAAGGCTGCATTCAGGGAAAGTAAGTGGGGATTTGGGGTGCAGGGCTCTGGGCCTAGGGAGTTTGTATGCGAACGGCAAGGGTATTTTCAAAACACTGCCAATGTACAACCACAACTTGAGGGTGCACGCTGCTTCGCCTGCCTCACACCCGCAACTCATCTTTGATCTAACCCCACCCCTCCCCTCCCACAGCCCGCGCCAGCTGGCAGCCACATGGAGGTCCCCGAGGCCATGCGCGGTGCCATGTCAGCGCAGTACAACGCGTCGCAGATGGCGGCGGTGACCAGCGGGCTTGATGGGACGCCGGTGGTGCTGATACAGGTAGGGGTGTAGGGTTCCCGTACGGCCTGCAAAAGTTGCAAAGGTATTGGCAGGGCTACCACAAAAGAACTCCATAGAAAGCCCTGAAACCAATGAAGCAATAAATCAGAATTTCAGGTTTTCCTCAGGAATGTGCGACCCCTAAAAAACTTCCATCCCCCGCTACTGCAGGGCCCTCCTGGGACCGGCAAAACCCGCACCATCCTGGCCCTGTTGAGTATCATCCTGCACTCGGCACCCAAGGGCAGCGTGGGCCTCACCACCTACACACCGGCTGAGAAAACACAACCAAGCGCGGAGGATAAGCAGCGGCTGTGGCAGCTCAGCTGTCCCTGGGTGGCGGGGGGCGTGGATGTACGGTGCGTCCTTTTTGGAACACGGAAAATACCTCACCATACCCTACGGAAGACCCTAGGCGCTGTTCAAGGGGTATAGTTCAGCACGCTTACAGCGTGCATGCCATCATCCCCACCCCTTCACCCCTCCAAGGGTAATAAGATAATAATAGGCCCTTTTATTATCTTATCACCTTTGACATTTCCTATCACCCTTGAGCCCTCCGCCACACCTATTATTATTTTCATAACCTTGACCCCCCACACCCCCACCTCCACCCCCACCCCTCCAGGGACGCGACCCCCCCCAGCCAGGTGGGGGACCCCTCCACTGCCTGCGGGCTGCTGGACCGCCCACCCCCCACCGCAGTGGGTACTGACACCGGCTGCCGGGCGCGCGTGCTGGTGTGCGCCCCTTCAAACTCCGCCCTAGATGAGATCGTGCTGCGCATTAGCAAGGGGCTGTACAATAGGTGGGTGCCATAAACCCTAATCCTGATTCCTAAACCCTACAGGTCCTAGGTGCATTGGGGTTTCATGCGGGAGAGGTCCTTGGTTGCTTGAATGTGGGGTGCCGGGCGCGCGTGCGCTGTGTGCGCCCCTCCAAGTCTCGCCTTTAATCGTGGCTGTGATGTAAGTCTTGATTCTCCTGCTTGTATCTCATTCCTAGTGATCTAATTTCCATTTTTTTCCCCACACAGGGCAAGAGTTGTACCCCCAGCGTGTGGAGAGCTGCGCCTAGTTCTATGACTGACTGCCCCTTTTTCACTGTTATCAACATACTGTATTATGATGCCTTTTTTTATAACTGTGATTCTGTCCCCCAGGCAGGGCAAGAGGTTCGCCCCCAGCGTTGCACGGGTGGGTGTGAATATGCATCACTGGGTAATTACCAGATACCCGATGTCATTATGATCCGCTGTGACTGATCTTTTGCCTTCCATTTTGTGCCCCCCAGGCAGGGCAAGAGCTTTACCCCCAGCGTGGCGCGGGTGGGTGTGAACGTGCATCACTCTGTGGCGCACCTGTCGCTTGAGGCGGCTGTGGAGGGGCGGGTGGGGGCGGGGGCAAAGGACAAGGTGGGTGTGAATTGGGGGGTGGGAGGTTGGATGGGAATGCGTGGCAGAAATGGCTTTTACTCAAATTGCATAGACATAAATCCTCACAACCCACCACCAACCCACCCGCTCCCTCCTCCGCCCACCCCCTCCCCCTCCCTCACCCCCCAATCCCCCACTCCCCTCAGACTGGCCGTCCCCTGGGGCGCCACGAGCGGGACCGCCTGCGCCTGGCCATCCTGGAGGATACCAACGTGGTGTGCTCGACGCTGTCCTTTGCTGGCTCCTCGGTGTTTGCGCGGCTGCGGCGCAGGTTCGATGTGGTGATTATTGACGAAGCCGCGCAGGCGGTGGAGCCATCTACACTGGTGCCCATAACGCACGGGTGCAAGCAGGTAAGGGCGGCGCATGGAAACCCTGTCAAAACCCTAAGGATCCATAGCTATAGTAGGATGCCCAGTGGTGTTTGCGCGGCTGCGGGGTAATGACGAATGGGTGCAGGCAGGTAAAGGGCGCTGCTTGGACCCTAAATCCTAATGGTTACCGCATAGGAACCCTAATATGACCCTGGCGGAGAACCCTATGGTAGAAACCCTTACATAAACCCTAAACCCTGGTCGCAGGTGTTCCTTGTGGGCGACCCTGTGCAGCTCCCTGCAACAGTCATATCCACACGCGCGGCAGCACATGGCTACGATGGATCCATGTTCAAGAGGCTGCAGACGGCGGGCCACCCGGTGCAGGTGGGGTGAAATGTGGATGGGGGGGCTGGGGCTGGGGAGTACTCTAGGGTTTGGTTAACATCCAGCTAGGAATTTATCGCTACATAACCACACCAAAGCCAGGGATTCCCCGTCCCTCGTCGCAAGTCTAAACACCCAGTACCGTATGCACCCCGCCGTCTGTTCTAAACCCTATTCTAGGGTTGCAGCAACCGATCGCCCCTCCCCCTCCAGCACCGCCTGCACTCCGCCATCTCAGAATTTCCACTCCAAGCAGTCCAGAACCCTACCCAAGGGTTTGAAGCAAAGCCCTGCCTTCAGATTTTGTTTTGACACAGGGTTCTGTCCGCCCGCAGGTCCCAGACACCCTGCACCGCATTTGCATCCACAATCTGTTCTAAACCCTGCCCTAGAATTGGTCCAAATCTCATACCAAGCCCTCCTACCCTCAGGTCCTGGATACCCTGTACCGCATGCACCCCGCCATCTCCGCCTTCCCCTCCAAGCATTTCAAAACCCTGTCCCAGGTTTTTGAACAAAATCCTACCATTAGGGTTCGTGAAATCCAGGGGTTTCCCTCCCCACAGGTCCTGGACACCCAGTACCGCATGCACCCCGCCATCTCCGCCTTCCCTTCAAAGCAGTTCTATGGGGGCAGGCTCAAGGACGGGGAGGGGGTGCAGGAGCGCAACACCAAGCCGTGGCACGCCATCCCCTGCCTGGCGCCGCTGGTGGTGTTTGACGTGCGAGGTGGGTGGCAGTGGGGTGGGGGGTGGGGTGGGTGGGGGAGGCGTGCGGGGTGGGTATGGTGGTGGTGGTGCTTGTCATGTTTGGCGCACGGTGGTGGTGGTGGCGATGGGGTGGGTGGTGGCGATGGGGTGGGTGGTGGCCGTTACAAGTTGATTCCTCACGGCGGGTAGGTGGTGGTGCTGGGGTTCAGGGGTAGGGTTTGTGTAGGCATTCGCCTCTTTTTCATCCTCCCTGATACCTGAAACCCCCACTCCCCGCAGGCAAGGAGAGCATCCCCACCAACAGCGTTTCCCTTGTAAACGAGGTGGAGGCAACCTTCGTGCTGCACTTGTACAGGGAGCTGGTGGGCAGGCACCCGCAGCTGGCGGCATCAGCGGCCCTGGGCATCATCGCACCCTACAAGGCGCAGGTGAGTGTGGATGGTGGTGGGATTTGAAACTCTGTAGGTATACAGGGTGCGATGGGTGTGGCGGTTGGGGTGGTTGAAATGCAATTATTGGCCCTGGTAGGTTGTAGGAACGTGATGTGTCCTGACCCTAGTCCTTAAATCCCAGACTCCAATGCTTGAGGCTTAAGAGACCCTGCACTCGCCACTTCTGTGAATGGATCCCCAGATGAATCCCTCACGGAAGCACATGTGGTGTTGTTATGGCCGCCCTGGCCGACGCCTGCTACCTCAAACCCTAAACCCTAATTCTTCCTCATCCCCAGGTGAATCTCCTGAAGCACAAGTTCAAGGCTGCCCTGGGTGATGCCTACCACACAGTGGTGGATATAAACACAATAGATGGATTCCAGGTGGGTGGTGGGTGTGGTGGGTGGTGGGTTAGTGGGGGAGGCAGGCAGGGAAGAAGAGGGGTCCTTTTGTGCATAGCTGCATGTGCAGCCAACCGTGTGCAGCCTAGTCATTAATCACTCGTACCCTCTACCATACTCTCCCCTCTTCTCGATCCCCAGCACTGGGCCGCAAGGAGAAATCCCTCGCCTTCTCCACCATCCGCAGCCCATCCCCACCCAAGGGTTTAGGGTTAATGGATTGTAGCCTGATACTCGAAACCTACATTGCCTTGGAAACCCTGCCAAAACCCCCGCAGGGCCGGTAGGAGGAGGCTGCCAACCCTAAACCCGAATACCCTAAACCCCTAAACCCCTAAAACCCTAAGGTCCCCACCCCAAACCCACTGCAGGGCCGCGAGAAGGAGGTGGTCATCTTCTCCACCGTGCGCTCCTCCGTGGGCCGCTCCATCGGCTTTGTGGCGGACGAGCGGCGGGTGAACGTGGGGCTCACGCGCGCCCGCGCCTCGCTGTTTGTGGTGGGCAACGTGCGCGCGCTGGCGCAGGACGAGCGGTGGCACAACCTCATGCGCCACGCGCGGCTGGGGGGCTGCATGTACCACGCCACCAAGCCCTTCCCTGAGTTCCTGGAGGGCGCGATCGCGGGCGGTGTGGCGCCGGTGGCGGTGCTGCCGGGGGACAGGGTGCGTGCGGGGTTTGGGGTAGGGCTTAGGGTTTTGAGTTTGGGTACATGCGGCCCTTGTGCATCCCTCATTGTTTCGCTAGTGGCACCTTGTGTTGGATTAGGGTATAGGGTTTAGGTTTTTCATCAACTCGCATCCCTACTGGACCAGATTATATTCTATTGGATTTACTTGCCTTGCAGAAAGGGGAGTTTGTGCCAGAGGTGGGGCCAGGGGTATATGACGACGAGGAAACATTGTTTAATTATTATATTGGATTATAATTAACTGAGTTCACTTTCCTTTTTCCCAGGAGGAGGAGTTTGTGCCCGAGGCGGAGCCAGGGGTATATGATGACGAGGATGCGTACAGCGACTATGAGCACATGCCGGAGGAGCATGTGGGTGCTGGTGCACTTGTCCCAGTTGTTCCTGCTGCGGGTGGGGGTGGTGGGGGGCGCAAGCGGGGTGCGGGTGGGGCGGGAGGTGGTGCGAAGCGGGGGCGCAGGGGGAGGGGCTAGGTACCACTTGGGTGAGCATGGGGGAGAGGTAGGGGGTCAGGCCAGGCCCTGGTTGGGTCATCCCGTGTGATGGGATAGGAGGTGGTATCTGCCTGGGTGCGTCCCCATTCTTCAGGGTTTTTGTAGGGTTTTGGGTTAGAGAACTTGCCATGTGCCACCTTATCTTGACACCCTTAGGGCTGTCTGTCTCAAAAGCATCTAGGGTCCAGGCTAGACCCAAAGCACGCAGGGCTAACAGCAGTACACAGTTTAGGCTTCCAGGCTGTAGGCTTTACAGGCAGTAGTCGACAGCGTGCGTGAGAATGTTTTCAAACACACGGTTGCCAGGCAAGTGCCACAGCAAGTCAGCAGAGTGGCGTCGGATGGCCTTCAGCCTCTGTTGGTGCTGTTCCAGTGGTAGGTCCAAGATGGACTCGAGGTGGTGGAGTGTGAAGTTATGCGGCAAGCTGTACGCCAGGTTTGCCCAAGGCACTTTACCCATAAAAGGCAAGCCTGTCACCCACAACTGTTCGCTGACGATGATGGGTATTGCACCCACGCGGAGTATATCGTACAGCCTCGAGGTGCTGGCAGTATCGCCGTGGAACACAAAACCAAACCGGGAGTTGCGCAGGAGGTCGCGGTAAAAGTCGTCACCTAATAGCCTCTTTAGGCAGCATACACACCGCCTCGTCGAGAGGCACTCCTTCTCGTCACACTCGTCGGGGAAGCTGGTGCACGCCTTGCCCCATTCGTTGCTCGCAAACATATACGTGAACTTGTACCGTGAGCCCTCTGCCTGAAGGAGCCTGCCAATGTTTCGGTGCGTTCTGTAGTTGGGGTTGCGGTCAGTGCGGCCAACAAAAAACACGTCGAACGCTCGCTTGGTGAAGGGGATTGCGGCTGGCAGCGGCACGTCAGCCCTTTCGGCCACATAAGGAAAAGAAACATAGCATCGCCCAAACTGCTTCACTGCCAACGTGGCGTGGCCATTGGGCCTACTGACTCATAGTGGGCCACAGTCATCCTGGCTGCCAGTTTCCTGAACCCTTCAGGCAGCGGCACTCTGAAGGACTTCCAGTCGAACATCACGATCATGTGGTCCCTCCCCTGGCGAGCCTGGTAGCTGGGCTCACGCAGCAGCGCTGTGGAAGTCACACTGAGCATTTGCAGTGGGCTGAGGCCGCTGCAGTTGCCCACCCTTGCCGCATATCCCAGTAAGATGGCACAATGAAGAGCGCAATGGCGGGGTCGGAAGGGTCGCGAACGCGTGCCAAATGCTGCAGCGCGGCCTCGAGAAACCAGACAGGGGGGGAGTTGCAACCGAGCGAGTATTTGAAAGCAGACACAGTCAGTTCCGATGTGGTCACTGACGAGGAGCAGTTGCCAAGCCAGTCATATTCTGGCCCCTCATACACATAGAAACTTTGTAAAAAACCATAAACTTTGTAAGAAAGGTACCGAAGCAAGACCGAAGGAGCCCAAGACGGCCAGCAGCGCAACCCCACCCCACCCCACACATTTGGCATGTGCCAGATGCCAAGTATTCAAGCGATGCATGCATGCATTATGCATGCGTACGCCCATATATGTCAAGACACTGCTGGTAAGTGGGACACTGTTAAGGCTATTGTACCGCTTGGTTTCAGTGGTTTACGGCCAGTACATACAAGAACCGCCGCCACAGAATGCAAAAACAAATGAAAGGGGAAGGCAAACAAGCAAACGGGGCGGGCAAAACAGGCAAGACAGGTGGGCCCCACCTGGTGGGGGACACTGGGTAAGCAGGGGAGCGAAAGACCGCGACCAACTCTACGCCAACGCAACCTGGGAACAAACCTGCAGAGGCAGCAAACGTTGGCTGTACGGTCAGTACATGCCCCTGCATAGTCACTGTGTGCGGCTGCCAGTGTGGGACATTGTGTGATTGCAATGCCCAAAACTCAATAGGCCAGGTGGCACCGCAAACGTCCAACTATGGTAACTACCTGCACGCTACGTTGCCCAAACATTCAAGGAGGGAGCGCAACTGCGACTGGTAAGACTTCACTGGACTGGCCCTATTGATATGCAAGGTAATATTAGCGAGTTCTTCTGCAATGGCCATGATTTGTGAGGGACTGCAGTACTTATAGATGTCGTGCAGCAGTGCGTCAGACCTAGGCAGCCAAGCGTCACGTTGGGGTCCGTAGTCTTGCTTTCTTACTAAGTGGGCCGGTACCCTCTCGCTTGTATTAGCTTGGAACTGCAGTTGTTGTGGGGACTGCCTTTGGAACCTTGGAGCGAGAAGGCCCCTAGGGTACTCCTGTCTTTGCTGCTGGCTGCATAGACTGGCACAAACTGATTTGTGTACCTCACCCACCATGACCACATGATCAACAATAGCTCAGTCACGTTGTGGCTGCTGCTCCTGGCGGGTGCTTGTGGTGTCCAGCCTTGGGGGCATGAGGGTGTTCCTGGTGACTTCGTCAAGGGAAGGTAAGGGGAGGTATTGCAGTTGCTTACACCTGGAAGTGCCTGCTCCCCACCTCACAAGCTAACGGTCACAGCTTTCAAGTGTGTCAACAACCTAGCGCGGTGCTCCTTTACTAGGACACAAGTGTAGTGTGCACACCGAAGTACCCCTTGCACCCCTTGCACCTCCCCTGAGCAGGTCGCCTGCCCTGATTGAAGCTTTGGCTGCATACAAGCTGAAGCATGCCAACGTCACAGCTCAAGAGGCCTGTACACAGCGGTACATTGTGGTAGGCTTCTCTTCGGGATGGGGCAACAGGCTACCATCAGCGGTGACAGGTCTGGTGTTTGCGATGCTGACAGGCAGGATTCTACTCATAAATTCCAAGTCGTATGACCATTTTTTTCAACCATCGTTTGTGGACTTCAGCTATAAGCGCTGGCGTGCTAGCCACAATTGCACATTTAAAGAGGAGTCAGCCAGCAACTTCACCCTTTACCCCAAGGGTAACTTTTCAGCTATGCGCCACTGGGCCACGGATGACTTGGCAGCCTTGTATGAGAGCCACAAGCTCCTGTTTTACACAGACTGGGACTACAGCATTCTGCTGTTGCTGAGCAATGCACGTTACAACAAGCAGCTGCTCGACTGGTTCCCAAGGGGTGAATTCTTTTGGTCGCTGGCTCCTTTTGTGTTGCCATTTGCCGCTGAGGTCGTGCAGGAGGCTGACACCTTTGCTGCAAACCATTTTTCAGCATACACCATGGGGATTCACATCCGCAGGCACAAGGCTTGTGTGGCCGCAATAATAGTAGCGCTGTGGGAGGGGACCACATACTGCCTGCCATGGCACCGGTGTGCGAGAGTCTCCGAAAGACACCACTGCGCCACTATGCAGATGTTGCAGTGATGATGGCAAGGCGTGTAGCCCTGGTGTATCCGAATGTGACATTCTTCGTCTCCATGGACGATATAGACATCCTTGATGATTTTCGGGAGCTGATGCCTAATATGCATGTTGTATTTTCTGAGGATAGGCTGCTCAACCTGCACCTCCCTGACCATGCCGCAGCTGATGTGGATGTTGGTGCATTAGTGGATATGCTCCTTTTGAGCAGGTGCAACCAGACAGTGGTTACGTTTGCCTCAACATTTGGTTGGGCGGCAGCAAGTCTCCGTGGTGTGGCTCCCGTGAGCATAATATTTTCCCTACAGAACACGTTGTCGGTCAATTTCTATGGCGCAATTGTTGCGGAACCTGTACACTACCTCTCAGCACGATACTTGTTGCTAGAATCAGAGGAGCAACAAGACCACGCTCTGTTGGACTCGGATCCCTCCTGGATACAATATGCTCAGACTTACATTTAATTAGTTACCGTATTGTTGGACAAGTTGTCCACACATGACCAGTGCCACCAAACTTGATATTTATTCTCAATGAGCCAAGCTCGTTGTTGCTGCCCCAGTGTTTGACATGGTGGTCCCGTCATAATTCCTTTTACAAAATATTTATAATTATTCCGAAGGCGCGCCTAGGAGTCCTTCCACACTGCTCATCAGTGGTGGCAACCGTTGACTCCCTGAAATGTCGCCATAGTTTGAAAGGCTTGCTGAGTTTGTCATGCACAAGTTGGTGGTACAGGAAGCTGGTAATGGACATGCACCACCTTTTGTGCAGTGCTTGTTGAAAACCCTTCAGGTTGTCTGACAGTGTCCCAAAAACACTGTCCAGGGTCCAGGCTAGGCCCAAAGGGCACTCAGGGCCAACAGCAGTATACACACAGTTTAGCTTACAAGCAGTAGTCCACAGCGTGCGTAAGAATGTTATCAAAAACACGGTTCCCAGGCTGGTCCCACAGCAGGTCAAGCAAGTGGTGCTGAATGGCCTTCAGCTTCAGTTGGTGCCGCTCTGCAGGTTGGTCCAAAATGGCCCGCAGTTGGTTCAGGGTGAAGTTGTGTGGCAGGTTGTACACCATGTTTGCCCACGCCACTGTACCCATGAAGGGCAGGCCTACCACCCAGAGATGTTCGCTGACGATGATGGGGATTGCACCCACGCGGAGTATATCGTACAGCCTCGAGGTGGTGGCAGTATCGCCGTAGATCACTAAACCAAACCGGGAGTTGCGGAGGAAATTGCGGTAAAACTCGCTCCTCCCCGGGGGATGTACGTACGGGAGACAGCACACGCACCGCCGCGTCAACAGGCACTCATCCTCGTGGCACTCCTTCTGGAAGCTGGTGCACTCCTTCCCTTTTTCGTTGCTTGCAAACACATACGTGAAGTTGTAGCGTGAGCCCTCTGCCTCGATGAGCCTGCCAACGTCACGGCGGGTCTGGTAGCGTGGGTTATGGTCGATGCGACCAACAAAGAACACGTCGAACGCTCGCTCGGTGAACGGGACTGCAGCTGGCAGCGGCACGTCAGCCCCTTCGACCACGTATGGAATAGGAACGTAGCAGCGCCCAAAACTGTTCACTGCCAGTGACACTGCACCTGGGCCGTTTGTCGTTGAGTGGGCCACTATCATCCGGGCTGCTGCATCCCTAAACACATCGGGCACCGTCACTCTCCAGAACATCCAGTCGAACATCACGATCACGTGGTCCCTGCCCTGGCGAGCCTGGTAGCTGGGCTCACGCAGCAGCGCTGTGGAAGTCACGCTGAGCATCTGGGTTGGGCTGAGGCCGCTGCAGTTGCCCACCCTTCCTGCGTACCCCAGTAAGTTGGGCACGATGAAAAGCGCTATGGAGTGGTTGGACGGGTCTCGAACGCGTCCCGGATGCTGCAGCGCGGCCTCGAGGAACCAGATTGGGGGGGATGTGGTACCGCTGAGATTCTCTCCCAACGAATACTTATAAGTAGATACTGGCATCACCCCTGACGCGGAGCAGTTGCTAATCCAGTCATATTCTGGCCCCTCGTACACATAGCATGGTGCCGAAGCTGCAAGACCGAAGAAGCCCAAGACAACCAGCAGCGCCACTCCACCCCACCCCACCCCAGCCAAACTGTTCAAGCATTGCATGCATGCATGCATATGCGTGCGTGCACCCATTAGGACATGGTGGTTTCAAGCCACCCTGGCAGCAGTGCAGTGCTGCCAAGTCGTGCTGACATGTCGTGCTGACAAGCAGTGCTGACAAGTCGTGCACAGTTCTATTGTCAGCACTGGTGTACTGCTCGGTGCTTTTGCATGCATTATGAATGGTAGAACACCGTAAACGGGCGGGGAACTATATAACAGAACATGTTATTCTGCAGAACAACGGAATAGTTGATGGGTGTCCTCTGTATTTCTTACTACAGTCATGTTATTCAGAAGAAAGAACGAACAAAACGCCCCCAGCCACAGACAGGCCAGGCCAGTGGAACATGTCATGGCATCGGTAACAAGGGCATAGAAAGAAAGGAAGGAGGTGCACAGAGGAGGAGTCGGGGGGCAACTGGCTCCCACCAGAGCACCAAATAAATCAAATGTCTGTCAGTGTATGAATAACGGAGAGCAAAGGACAAACTGGCACTGGTGTACAGCTGGGCCGAGTGCGGCGCCCCCAGTGAATGATAGGCTGACGTGGCGAGGGGAGACTGTGTGGGGTGGGCCTGAGGCTCAACAGAGAGGCCAGGGGAGTGCAAAGGCTGCGATACATGGGGGCGATCATCGTTACAGGAACTGCTGGTGGTGAAGATAAAATTTTCTTGATTATTTTACCTTTATAAATGTTCAAACCAGACGAACACTATCGAAAGCTATCTAATTGCCTGGGCTGTGTTACAGGAAGTACAGGAATACCACAAAAATGGTGGAGCCATACATAGGTAGCCAGGATAGCCTGTGACGGGAGATGCGTCAAAACCCTCCAGGAGGGTTCCAGTTGCTTCCAAACCCCCTCACATGAGAGGGTGCGGCCTCAGCTGTGATGGCGGCCTAGACTGCGGCGGCGCCTGATCGACAACCCTATCCTAGGGTTGCGGCGATGCTGCAAATACTCAACATGCACTGAAAAACTGCCGTCGGCTCCTGCTGTATGGGGGTTGAGCTTGCCTGTACTGTAGCATTGCGCCACCTAGGGTGCGTGTCTCGCTTTAGGGTTTTGAAAACTACCCTCAGCTCCTTTGGCATGGGCTTCAGCTTGACAGCGGGTAGTCATGTGGCGACCCCAAACTAGGGTCCATGCCTCCTCCTTCACCTCACTTCAGGGTTTTGAACATCGCCCTCAGCTCCTGCGGCGTGGGCTTCAGTTTGACGGTGTTGTAGCACTGCGCCACCTGCTGCTCCAGGCGTGAGTAGCTGTCGCCAAGCTCCTCCTCGATCCTGCACACAATGGTTTAGGATTTAGGGTTTAGGATTTAGGGTTTCGAAGGGGCATACGAAGGGGTGTGGCGAGTAGCTGCTTGCCCAGCACCTCCTCGATCCTGCACACACAAGGGTTTGTAGCGTATTTAAGACAGGTAAGTAAAGGGTGGATGCAAGTGCGGCCTTCATCGCAACAGGTAGGGTATTGGTAGGGTTTGCAAGTTTGTAGAATGTGAAGGGAGTGGCAAGCTTTGGATTGGCATGTAGCCCTGTGCCACCTGCTGCTCCAGGCGGGAGTAGCTCTCGCCAAGCTCCTCCTCGATCCTGCACGCACAGGGCTTTGGGGTTGAGGATAGGGTTCGTGGAGGGAAAATGAAGGGGATTGGAAGGGTGAGCATGTTGTCAACTCTGCAATCTTGCACACACAGGGGGCCGCCGGTGTTTTGGGAAGGTAAGCGAGGGACGGGATGGGCCAGCAAGCTGGCCATTACACTAGGGTTCCAAACAGGATATCCCTTTGGGTTTCCTAACCGCTTCACACACCCCCATGACCATGTGTGGGCTGCTTCTCTCCATGTGCTTGTGCACCAAACCCCAGTAGGGTCCCAATACGGTTTCCCTAGGGTTTCATCAGAATTGCCAACGGGGTCCTACCCAGGCACTGTACCAAGATCACCTCTAGGGTTTTCAGGAGGGTTTGCGCACCTCTTCCACACCCCCGTGACCATGTGCGGGGAGCTGCTCTCCATGTGCTTGTGCACCCGCCCCTAGTAGGGTCTCAGTAGGGTTTCCACCAGGGGTCTATCCATGCACTGTAACAAAATCACCACTAGGGTTTTTCTTAGGGTTTTCCCACCTCTTTCACACCCGCGTGACCATGTGCGGGCTGCTGCTCTCCATGTGCTTGTGCACCCGCCCCCAGTAGGGTCTCGGTAGGGTTTCCACCAGGGGTCTAACCAGGCACTGTACAACACCACTACTAGGGTTTTCAGTAGGGTATCCGCCGCACCTCTTCCACACCCGCGTGACCATGTGCGGGCTGCTGCTCTCCATGTGCTTGTGCACCCGCCACCAGTAGGGTCTCAGTAGGGTTTCCACCAGAGGTCTAACCAGGCACTGTACAACATCACCACTAGGGTTTTCAGTAGGGTATCCGCCGCACCTCTTCCACACCCGCGTGACCATGTGCGGGCTGCTGCTCTCCATGT
>JAULBX010026097.1:0-52188 GCA_032358255.1 Heterotrichella gracilis
TCTGCCAGGACTTGAACAGGTTTTTAAGTTGTGACAAGCTTTAACAAACAGCTGTGCAAATATCATTCCATGTTTCTCATTCCATGTTTCTTACCCGCCTGGGCGATTGGCGTGTGAAGGTGAAAGGTGGGTTGGTTCCTAAACACCAAAGCTAACTCGACATACTCGCGGAAAACCGACAGGTTGCCAGCATATGCCAGCATGAGCAATATGCAGCATGTGTGCACCCACCAGGTTCTTGAGCTCAAAACGAGGTTCACCTGGCACACTGACCCGCACACATAACAAGGGGCTCAGCGCTGTATTCATGGAGATGGTGCTCAACTAGTTGGGCTGGTACCACCCGCCTTCCCAGGTCTCAAGGAGCTGTTCACACCTTCACCAAGTTGTTCACTTAACACGGGCTGGGCCTGAGAGCTGGGCCCTTGAGCGTGGTGTGTCCTGGGGCATGGCGAGCCTTGCGCAGCGCCGGCTGGAGCTGCGTCAGCAAGCCCGCACCCTGGAGCAGCAGTTCCTGCACACGGAGCAGCAGATGCCCGCACTGGTGGAGGCGGTCAGGCTCGACCTGCGCCAACTGGTGCTAGCCGACTTCAAGGAGATGCGCGCGCTAGCTGGCGGTGACCCAAATGCCTGGCTCCCAGAGGCTCAGGTTGGGTTTCTTAGTTAGTTAGTTGCATCCCAGCAACACAGCCAGATTAGCAGTCAGTCGTGCACATGCGGCGCCAAGCAGTTCTTGGCTAGAGCTGGTCCTAGAGCGCCCCTAGAGGCTCAGGTGGGTGCGTATATATAGTGCATACCCATGTGGTCCAGCTAGTCCAGCCAGGGTTGCATGTGTGGGTGGGACTCCCGAGTCCAAACACGTGTCCTGCCATTCGTTCCAATGTTGGCAAACGGTGACCAACCGTTCGTGCTAGCACGTGGACTCTCGTGGTATCATTTCACACAGAAGTGGTTGGAAAAGGCAAGTACAGCTGCTCAAACCCCTGACCTCTTGGACAAACCCTCGAGCTAAACCCAGTCGCCATGCCCCCGACCTTGCACCAAAGCAAGCCCATAAGTAAGTAAGTAAGTATTTGCTTTCCAGCTTCGAAGCCAGGTTAGCATGTCTGGGTATCATACAGCATATGCCTCACCCCAGTCCTAGAGCCAAGCTTAACTGACACTCTTTCGAGTGTGGCAGATGGTGGCCAACCAGTCGTGCCGCTTACCGCACTTTCGCCAAAGCAAGCCCATATATGCCCCCAAACTTCATAAACGGCAAGGCAACGGGTAAAAGTACAATCCTTGCAAGGGGTACTAAATCACATCCCAATTGGTTTCCAGGTGGCGGAGCGCAGAGTGCAGTGGAATGCCATCCTCCAGCAGCGAGTGGATGAGCTGCACGCGCCGCAGTGGAAGGTGGTGCGGCAGCTGGTGGGGGTGCGCAGGCAGTTGAGGGAGCTGGACAAGCTGCTGGGACCTGCACAACCAGGTTGGGATGATAGTATAAAAATAACATATAAATGTGATAAAGAAATAAGTGGGTCGGGGTAAAATGACTGAATAAGTCCAATGCATGGGTCACCAGGGTGCGTGGCTTTAACTGCTGAGACTCAATCCTGTCACCACATGGCAGGTGGTGCAAAATCCTATGTGGTTGTGCATGGTACCCGGGACCCTCTTCTTTGTCCCTTTGTTTGCAACAACTGTCTCACCTTGGGTACCCAAACTGCCTTGCCTTGAAACCTTTTCCAATTACGTGCGACTAACAAGTGGCTGTATCCCCTGCCTCTCCACAGCAAGCATGGGCAACATGCCTTCTTCACATGGCAAGCCTCCCGAGGCTCCTTCACATGGCATGCTGGATGAGTGGGGCCCTTCTCCGTCCAATGCACAAGGGGTGGGGTCCTGCCTGTGGCCCTTCTGGGGGTTGTGGGGCAGCAGCTATGGACCCACAGTCAACTTGAGCAAGAAGGAGTGCTGACTCATCTTATGCCCGCCAGCTGGCAGTGTGCACAGGCAAAGAATCCCTGGTGTCTACACAGTGTGAGTCTCGAGTAGGGGAGGAGGTGCCAGTTCGTCAAATACCGCTTGGACCAAAGCAAGGGCACATGGAGCCCACGCCCAAGCCATGATCAGTGACCAGGTTGCTATAGGCAGAAGTATTCCTGACCATGCTCCAGGGCGGCCCTACAGTAGGAGCACCCACCCGTATTTGAGATGGCGGTGTGCAATCCTTTGCGCCATGAGATATATATGCGCGATGGACCGGCAGTGGTCAAGGCTGTATCATACGTTAGGTGGGGAGAGTTGGAGGCAGGTGTGGTCCCTAGGCCCATTGCGTACAACCCCAGCATGATGGCCTCGCCGTTGAGGGTTTAATTTAGTAATGTTGCTATGTTTTATACTTTCTGCTTTCTTTCACAAGCAGCATTTCAGTCGCTATTTGTCATCCACAAGCGGCGTTTTCAGTAGCTATTTTTTTCTTTTCAAGGGGCATTTTCATTTGACAACGCCTGTTGTGTGTCTACCCATTCTAGACGCATGGGTCGGCCCCATGGCATGCTAATAAGTGTTCACTTCTTGCAGTGACAGCCCAAGAATAATTTATGCAAAAGTTGGTGAAAGAAAAGAAGACACCTGTGTAGCGAAGCCCATTCTTGACATGTAGCTAAGCTTAGGAAGCCTTCCTTATCCTGGTGTTCCTTCCATGTTTTATACTATAAACCATACTATAAACCATTTAACCTGTAAACCTATTAGGAGCGGGATGATACCATGAGGTGGTGTTTGATTGTGAAAATTTGCTATAGCTTCGCAGTATACGTTTGTGATCAGCCTGAGGCAACCTCTGAGGTTGCTGCAACCTGTTGGCATTGAGATCCACAGAGGGCCAATGAAGGTGTTATTTTGTGAAATAATGATGAATTACACTCATCCTTACTGCCAGCTATCAGCAAGCCACTTGAGTGCTGGCAGATGAGGTGGACAGTGTGAACTGCCATTGGCTGAGACAGGTCTGCAAGTCCAGTCCTGTAAACCCTATCAATGGCGTGGCACGGCGCCCTGCAACCCAATCACCGCCGGTGCGCACCAAGGCATTACTGCCCCGGTTTCCTTGCCCCACCCCTGTAGCTCGCCAGCCTTTTCATTATCCCCGGCACAGCGCGCATCCCTGCCGCGGCAGCCGCAGTCAACCCCATCCCCATTCCCTGGTGCTGCATCCCCATCCCCTGCGGATGCATCCCCATACCCTGCTGATGCATTCCCATTCCTTGCTGCTGCATCCCCGAATGATCATTTCCCATTCCTCGCTGGCCCATTTGCATCCCAGGATTGTTCCCAGCCCCATGGGGGGACCCTGGTTGCATCCCCGGGTGGTACCCACCCATCCCCATTTGCTGCTGCATCCCCATTTGCATCTCCTGCTGCCCCCATTGCTGACCCATCGGCATGCCCATCGCATTTCCTCCCTTGTGGCGCCCCACTCTGCCCACCCCACTGTACAGACATCCCACCACCACCACCACCACCACCACCACCACTGGGGTGTTGGGGACCATACGACGCAGGGATGCCCGAGGGGGGGAAACCACCACCACCAAAACCATTGGGACTCCCTCCACCCCCCATCCCCATCCCCATCCCCATCTGCTGCTGGGATGGCGGCTGCGGTGGCGACCCCGAGAAATCGCTGTACATGGGGTTGTTGGCAAATTCCTGGGATGCAAACCAGCGCTTGACCATGGAGGGGCGCTGGCGGGCGCCCTGGTTTGGCGCGATGAATGGGGCCTTCTCAAGCTGGGTTTGGCCTGGGGCAGAGGAGGACATTTATTCTCCTCTAGATATATTACCACCAGTACATATTTAAATAGAATTTCTTTAAGCCGTTTAAAGCCGAGGTGAATTCAAAGTGTTTGCCTCAAAAACATCACGACATGGGGTAATTTGCACATTTTTGTGAAGCCAGCATGCGCATCCAAAGTGCGCACCCTGCCCTGTGCTTGCCTCATGAGTCATGCCCCCCCATGCCCCCTTTCCTACTCAGGGCCATGGCTAGCGCCTTATCCCCCAAGGAATGCATGCACACCCACCCACCCTCACTTAACAGACGCGCACCTTGCGACATGCTGGGACCCTGTTCAGTCATGGCATGGTCTCCGGCACCTCGCTCCTTCCTGCTCAGTGCCCTAGCCAGCGCCTTTCCCCCGTTGTTGTCCATGGTTTTCCAGCAGCAGGCCATGCACTTGAACAGCCAGCCGCCTGCGATTGCCTTGACAAGCACGATGCCTGCATATGGGTTAGAATTAGTGTTTAGGTTTGCGGGGTAAAATGCAGCTTGTCTTGTCCCTGATTGCCTTGATTACCACGATGCCTACACATGGTTTAGGGTTTAGCATTATATGCAGCTTGTTTTGCTCCTGGTCGCCTTGACCAGCACAATGCCTGCACAGGGCGATTGGTACGTAAGTGGTAGGGTATGTACCGCCATGTACTTGTGGCTCATGATGCACCACACATTTCTCCATAATATCTTGCACTTGGCGGTGCACGTAGTGGCGCAGCCACGAAGAGGCTTATCACTAGAATGACTTGAGAATAACGTGTGTACACTCCGAACCCTACACCCTACACCCTACACCCTTGCACGCACCTGCCAGCACCACCACCACCAGCGTGACCGCAGCCGATATGACCATGTCCCAGCATTTGTGGCTCACGATGCACCACACAGTTGTCCATAGAGATTGCACATGGCAGTGCACTCCCCCGGTGCAGCAAAAAGAGGCTTGTCACAAGCGAGGTTAATTGTACACTCTTAACCCAAAACCGCAGACCCTAGACCCTTGCGCGCACCTGCCAGCACCACCACCACCAGGGTGACTGCGGCCGATATGACCATGTCCCAGCACTTGTGGCTCACAATGCACCACACGTTGGTGATGGACTTGCAGTTGGCGCTGCACTCAGCCTTGCGCCAGGAGGAGGGCTTCCACCAGGGGAGGGTGACGTTGGCGGCGGGGGGTGCCGGGGGGGAGGCGGTGTTGTTGCTGTTGGTGGTGCGGTTGTCGTACACCAGGGCGCTGGCAGAGAAGGGGACGGTGAGCTGCGCCTGGGTGGCACCCTACACAAGGGTTTCGGGGGTCAGGAATGGATTGTCATGGTGGTGGCGGAACCCTGAACCTCAAAATCCTAAAACCTTGACTACAAAGCCCCATGTAGCGTCCTACACCACCAGCTTGCAGGTGGCATATAAGGTTTAGGGTTTAGGGTACGTTGCACAGCCGCACCGTTGCGTCCTGCACCACCAGCTTGCATGTGTTGTTTGCTGCTGAGTCGCTCGTCAAATAAATGTCAAATACCAGGGACAGGGTGCGGGCCCTGGGGATGCTGACGGACTGCTCGGTGGGGGGCAGCACACCGGGGGAGCAGGCGGTGACCTGCGGGGGTGGGGCAAATGTGGGTCTAATGTGGGGTACTTGGGGGTGTAGATGTGCCTGGATGTGAAGCAGCCTGGTTACAGGAGAGGTTTGGGTGGGTATGGAGGGGACCAATTGGAGCTGCAGGCAGAGCATGCGCCAAGAAAACAGACAGACAAGGGGTAGTGGAATGCTGTAAGGTCTGGGCCCGATTCTTCACAGCCCCCAATAGCTCCCCACATATGCATGAGACAACGTGCACCACCGCACACATACCCCTTTCCACCTTCCATTGTCACTCACCGACACTGTGTATGTTGCATCCAGCGTGCCTATGTTCTGCACTTGAGCCTGCAGGTACCCCCTGTCCCGCAGCGCCTCGACACTCCCGCAGCTCACGTTGGCGTACTGGCACACCTGAATGAAAGGGGGGTGATGATCAGGGTTTAGGGTTTAGGGTTTGGGTTTGAGGGTTTCAGCGGCTAGCTGACATGGATGTACAAGAGGTGCAGGTGGGTGTTCATGTGTGTAGAGTCACATGCATGCCTACTGCAAGTGCATGACCAGACCCCAACCCCGAACCTCAATCCCCACAACCCACCCTACCTAAAACCCCAAACCCCTAAACCCGGAACCCTAACCCTGTAACCCAATCGCCCCACCTGCGCCTGCAGTATCCTCACTGGCGCCGTGTTGACCACGTATCTCATGGAGTCAGCCGCCACCTCCAGGCTCACCACGCTGGTCATCACCTGGGACAGGGGCAGGGCGAGGTACAGCCCGCTGCCGCTCTTGTACACCTGGGAGGTGGGAGGGTGGGGGATGGGTGGGTAAGGGGAGGGTATAGAGATGTGAGGCAAGGTACAGGCCGCTGCCGCTCTTGTACACCTGCGGGGTGGAGGGTGAGTGTGTGGGGGGGTGGTGGGGGTGCAGAAGGGCAGGGAGAGGTACAGGCCGCTGTCGCTCTTGTACACAAGAGAGAGGTGGTGAGGGTGTTGTTTTGCTGCAGAGGAATGCATTATTTCACACACCAAAAAACATGTGTGAAATAATGCATTCCTCTGCAGCATTTGCGCTGCATTGCACCGTTTACCCACCCCCCCAACTCTCACCGTCACCACCGCCGGCCCCACCTGGGTTTTCGCCAGCCCAGCCACCCCCCCCACAAAACCCTCCAGTAGGTACATGGGCGTCAGCCCAGCCGCGCTCCGGTTCACATCCGCGGCGTAAAAATCCAAAAGCTGCTGCTTCAGGCAATCCCCGGGTTGCTGCGCGCACCCGTTGGGCTGCGTGCGAAAAGCCTGGTACCCCACCCCAATCTTGTTGCATTCAAGTCCTGACTCTGAGACCAGCATGTTGTCCATGAGCATCCATTGGGCTAGGTTGGAGGAGACGAGCTGGTCCAGACGCATGGCTGTGGAGGGGAGAGGGGGTGACTGTATGAGAAACCGGATGGCAAGGGTGTGAGGGTTGCGGGGGTTTGGCGTGTCTCGGCCCATGGAGAAGACAAAGGTACCAAAGATGTATTAAATAAGTATTAATTCTGATATAATTCTGAAAGCCAAATGAACTCGGTCTCTTTTCAACGTAAACCCGTGCATCAATATAAATTAGGTAGGAGGAGAGCTGGTGGAGGCACATGGCTGTGTGTAGGGGAATTTGGGGAAGGGGATGAGGTAAGGCGGAGGGCGCATCACAAAATGGTACAAGCAATGCCAGGATAGGGACGGGTGGCGCATGCTTGTGCAAGGCTGATTGCTGGTCTGGCTTTGTTGCCGGTACGCTTGTAATAACAATAACAATAATAATAAGGCGGAGGGCGCATGGCCGATCTGGGGGAGGGCCATCACCACAGCATGGACTTGCTTATATTGTTTGACCTTATTCTTTGGCTGTGGTATTGCACATAAATCCATCTTACACACCCGCAGTGGTAGGGTTGACATACTCCAGCAGAACCTCAAGTCGCGTGGGATCAATAAGTGGTTCAAACAGCGCCAGGAAAGAGCTGCGTGGCGCCGCATTTGCAAGATCTTCCCAAGGTTGACCGACTGCTAATCTGGCTGTATTGCGAGAATGCATGTAAATAACTAACTGACTAACACACCCGCAGACCTCATGACTGTTACCACCCCGCCACTTGATAGGCATAGCATGGCCTTGATAGCAGTTAAATGGTAGGAAGTTGACAATGGCCAAATATATAGCTAAGCATTTGCCATAAGTATAAATTCAAAAACTGGTAGATGCTGCCAAACCCAGGCCTGGCATAGATGGCGATTGCCAAAACTGGAATTGGCAATCAATCGGACAGGTTTGGTAGGTGTTGGGAGCATTTTGGGTGCTAGGACAGGTTTGGTAACTTGCAAGCTCAGTTTGGCAAGTGGATCGGACAGGTTTGGCAACTTGGACAGGATTGGTAACTTTCCAGGTCATGAGCTTTGGCAGGTGGCTCGGACAGTTTTGGCAACTTGCCAGGTCAGTTTGGCAGGCGGATCGGACAGGTTTGGTAGGTGCTGGGAACAGTTTGGTTGCCAGACAGTTTGGTGAGTTGCCAGGTCAGCTTTGGCAGATGATTTGGACAGGTTTGGTAACTCTCCAGGTCATGAGCTTTGGCAGGTGGCTTGGACAGGTTTGGTAACTTGCCAAGTCAGTTTGGCAGATGATTTGGACAGGTTTGAAAAGTTGCCAGATCAGTTTGGCAGGTGGTTTGGACAGGTTTGGTAACTTGCTAGGTTTTGTCCAAACCCTTGGGGGTTTAGCTAGCCGACAAACCCTCAAAGGACCCCATAAAACCCAAACAACTCCACTGCAACATGTACATCAATGACAACCCGGCAAAAATGGAAACTAGTTTTTAGTGAATTTCCATTTATTGTTTGTCTGCCCCCACCTGGGTCTGGCCTGGGTGTGAAGAGCATCTTACGGGGTCTCGGCTGAACCCTAACAAACCCTATTGCGCGCAGGGTTATTCGGGGTTCACAGCGCGTTTCCAACCTGGGTCCGGCCTGGGTATGAACAGCATCTTGTTTGTGAGGTCCCTGATTGCTGTGTAGGACACAAAGTCGCCCTGCAGTTGCGCAAGGAGCAGGCCTGACTGGCTGAGGGCGCTCGACTTGGAGGGCGTCAGCAGCAGCTCCTCAACGGCGGTGCCTGAAAAACAAAATGATGAAATATATTTAATACGAAATAATGATTATAACATACTTTTGGACTTGGCGGGGGTCAGCAGCAGCTCCTCAACGGTGGTGCCTGGAAATGAAATGAATAAGTGACAGAAATACAGGGTAGTAACTAGTTATCAGGGGACAAAATTAAATATGTGGATTTCTGTGGGGGTCAACCTCCTTCACAGTGGTTGTGCCTGCAAATAAACTAATGCAGGTGACCATTTGACTGTACTGCTGAGTGGTATGCAACCAAATTTCAAAGGCTGGGTCCCCACCTGCAAATGTCTGGTTGGTGGTGGCGTTTACCCCCGTGACTGGGGCTGTGAGGAACACCTGGATGCCAAAATCCAGCGTGGCGGGGCCGATGTAGAAACCCTGCAATGAGTGTAAGCATATGCTCGCGTCAGGGCATTTCATGCTCCAGTCTGTCTGTAGCAGGGTATCTCAGTGCCATGTCAGCGCTGGCATTGGACTGTTCGGCCTCGACCAGTGCATGTGCAGGGAGTCGTGCACGCGTGGTGCTTTACATGCAGATTATGGATGCTGAAAGCAAATAAATGTTGGGTGTGGCTTATGCATGACGCCGCTCCTTCCTAATCTTAGATTACAGGGGTGGCAAAAAGCTGCTGCTTGGGTTCATAACTTTTTTTATTTGCCATTCCTTGCACAGGGTTTCATCTTAGGGTTTGCAAAAGAGTTTCACGCGCACCTCATACCAGGCTGACTGGTTGTAGCGCATGCACGATGCGGCCCCCTTGCTCTGCCATGGCAGCGTGATTGACCAGAAGCTGCAGCTAGGGTTCCCGCGCATAGTGGAGTCATCCTTCAGACCCAGCATGGTCTTGAGGGAATCAAAGTCCTGGCAGTTGCAGCAGAAGCCTTGGCTGTACCTGTTAGGTGGAGGTACGCCAGGATGATGATGATGATTGTATTTAGGGTCTAGGATTCTTGGATTTAGGGTTTTATTTAAGCATGGATCTGAGTCAGGGACTGGGGCTTGGAGTCGATCCGTTTCCGTGGAAATGGGCAATACAGGCAAGGCTTGATTAGCCAATGTGGGGCAACCCATATATATGCTAGAAGTGGTGTACATTGGCATATGCTATAATTGGTGTACATGTAAACCCTTGGGTAGGGTGCCACTTACGGGACAGGCCGTAGGTTGGAGTCCAGCGCCCAGCCACATGTTGCACCGGTGACAGAAGAGGTGTCCGAGTCCTCACAATCCCCAGACATGATGTTCACCTGCACACACCAAAGTGCACACTGTGTCGGACCAGACTGCAGGGCTGGTGTTGAAAAGGGTTTCACCGCTGCCGGGAGAAGGGGGTGGAGAAAGCTGTACCCCTAGGGTGTCGGCTAGGGTTTACGGTCTAGGGTTTTGGGCGTTGCAGGAGCGCTGATACGTATCTGACAAGGCAGCGGTGGTGAAAAGTTGGCCCCTGTTAGGATTTAGGGTTTATATGCTGGCGGGAGCGCTGCATCTGACCAGGGCTGCTGTGCCATTGACTGTTGGTATGACTGCTGGCAGGAGAGGGTGGAGGCAGCTGGGCGCCTGTTAGTAGGAGTCTAGACTTTGCCATCCTTACCACCGGTGCATCGCAGAGCTCCTGGACCAGAGCACTGTAGCCAGGTTCCTATCTGACGCCCATCAACCACCAACCACCACAACCTTTCGTTGCCACCCCATGTAAAGTTGTGACTTGCGCTGAATAGTTGTACCACCTGGGCTGGCAATCTGTCCCACTCTCACCTCATATGGCTTCCCATTATATGACTTTGCATAGGTGAGCGGGTAGATGGCGTACACCGGCGTCTTGCTGATGTTCACTGCTATCGGTCTGGGTAAGTCCTTGCAGGTGCAGGAGGGGTCTGTGTTGGCGTTGCACGTGCAGGGGCAGCCCTCTGTGCCTCTGCAAGCAGGGCAGTTTCAGTGGACATGGGTTACCATACCAGCTGTGGGTTTTTGTTAGGCCTTGCAACAGCAGTTTCAGTTGGCAACGAAGCCAGATGCAGTAGCAGTTGACATAAGTAGCCAGTTACAGTTGGCATGAGTGACTAATCTGTGATTCCTGTGCCAGGTATCAGGATAGGAGCTGGCTATAATATACAGGCAGCAGCTTACCCGTTGGCACAAGGCACAGTGAACTGCAGCTGGTCAGTGGAAGCTGCCAGGTTGTTGCGTATGGTGAGGGCAACAACCATCTTCTGGGTGCAGTTGAGCTGAGGAGTGCCCTGCGATGGTTAAATTTACATCAGAGTAGAAAGAGGGCACTGGCTGTGGGAACACTTTCTCTCTGTTTGGCGATGGTGGGTGGAAAGGTACTAAAAGCCTTGCACAGCCCAGCAAAAAAGGGTTTGTTTCAAGCTGACTCACCGAGCCATCGTTCACGCATTTCTGGGTTACGCTGGAGGCCAAGATCGCTCCATTTGCTCCTGTAGCGACTAATAGAGCCGCTACAATCAAGCACAGGAACCCCCAGTGTTCCATCTTCTGCCCCGCAGGTCTCAACGACCCTCCAGTGGCATCTGGTTCCACCCAGCAGTGGCATGCAGTGGCATGCCTACAAATATTCGTGGGCTTGGAAGAAAACTTATACCTAAGCGCGGAAAATTAAGCTGCTCCTGCTTCAACTGAGATTCTTGAAGTGTATCTTATATGGGCTGGGCTCGCAACGTCCAAGGTTGGCCAATATTGATACCGCTGTGTCCCCACACAGTCCCCTTTACTACAGCTCAAAGCGACAACAGGTTGCCTTTTCAGTCGCAACGTTTTTGGGTTTTTTTCAGTGCTTCTCGCCCGTACCCAACCAGTAGGTAGCTTGTATCAACCTCGAGCTCGATAGTTTCCATGCATGCGTGCTGCCCTGTGAATGCACGCCCCACTGGGAATATCAGAGCAACTGCCTACCATATCCGTTACCTTACAGCACCATAAAATCGCGCGAACCACACTTTTGCAACTGCACAGGGGTGCAATAACCGGTGACACAAGGATGTCGTGACAGAATGGTGTTGCAACACACTGCCCAGTACACATCGCGGCACTGGGTCCTGCTCTTGTTCTCTTTGCTCACCACCACAACTCACGCAGCAGTTATTGCCAATTCTGTGATAGACAACTGCTACAACGATGGGACAGTACGTGGCTCGTTGAACTCCATCCATCTTGTTATGTTGCCACCAATGGCCAACACTCTGCCTGGTTGGTTGCCAACAGTGTGGCTTCCCTTCCAGGTTGTAAACGGTTCCATAGTTTGCCAAAAGGCCCTTGTTACAACCGTTACAGTGAACAACGGACAGACCTTGGACACCCAGACGCTGAGCTATACAGTTCCTTGCTATAATAGGCAAGTACCCATGAGCCCCAGCCCACTCAATCTGTACCCTGTGCACTCTTACTCCACACACCCACCCAACGGTGGAGACCATACAAAGCGTGCCAGTTCCCGTGTATGGTCTATGGTTGCCATACACACACCACCAACCAACGGTTTGGGACCATGCAATGCGGACCACTTCCAGTGTATGATACCTGGTTTGCTGCAGTCCCGGTGGAGGTTGCCCCTGCCCCTGCAACTACGCCACAGACCCTGGATGCACCTGCCAAGACCTCTCACAGTCCCTGTACATCAGCATCACCAAGACCCCCATCTATGGTATCTACCCCCTGAGGTACTTCCAGACCTTCAATGGCAATCCTGGGGAGGTGAGGACATGCTGACTTGCCAAAAGAAAGCACGCGCTCTGTGTTTGCCAGCCCGCCAGTTGACCACCCACCCACTGTGTCGCAGATTCTCTCGCTATCTAGGGCAGACTGCACGAACACTGTTACAGGGTAAGCACCAGCACACTGAACCCTAAACCCTGGCTAGGGCAGGCTGCACGAACACTGTTGCAGGTAAGCTTGGGAAACACGTGTCAGCACCACGCTCCAGACCCGCACATGTATGTGGCCAACTTTGAGCAATCTTTGCGTTTTCACCCACACGCCATCCCGCAACACCCCGCCACCAGCACTTACACATTGCTCCCAGAGCCACTAGGGCCCGCCGCTCCAACCCCCACCCGCCCTCGCCCCAACCCGCCGCTCCACTCACACCCCCCCCTCGCCCCATCCCCGCAGAAACACTACAACATTTTGCTGCAGCTGTGGCCCCACGCAGCGCCAGCTCAACCAGTGCCAGACAAAAACTTACTGCAACCAGGTGACACACGGCCTTAATTATCTGGGTAGAAAAGGGTCACCATCACCCCAATACAATTCTAACAGCCCACCACACATTGTCATGCCTTTGCACCCAGCTCACGCACCCACACACCATCACCATCACCATCACCACACCCACACATCCACATACCCACACCATCGCCCTGCCCTCCCACCCACACCCACCCATCACCAAACCCTCCACCCCCCACCACACACACACCATCACCCTCCCCCCCTGCCAACGCCAGCCTTTCGCCCTTGTCCAGTTGATAGCCTCCATGGGCACTTGGGTGAATGGATTCTTTGTGCCCCCCACGGGCCAAGTCAACTGCTTCCCATACACCATGCACACCATGCAGTGGGGGGACACCTGGTATGATGTAAGTGTCGCGCCCTACTGTAGTAAATCACAAGGGTTTTTAACCCAAAATTTGCACATGGTGTTCAATCCTCGTGCGCTGCACTCCGTGGAGTCAAGCTATTTCATTGCCATTCCTTTGCCTAGGTTCAAAGGGTTTAGGGTATTTAACATCAGCGTGACCATCACTGCGCGATCATCGGATGAGCCCAGAAAACCTGAAACCCATCCTGATTACCCTCACTAGGGTTTCAACCCCGCAGACCCGCACTCTGGATAGGCTGCGCATGCATTGAACATCAGCGCCATCATACAGCTGGCAATCTGCTCCAAGGTCCATAAACTAGGGTTTTCCTCCTCGCAGGCGTACACCCTAGATGGGCTGCGCATGTATTTCAACATCAGCGTGACAATCACTGCGGGGGGCATGCGCCCGGAAACCCTAACGCTCAACCCCCAGACCCTCACAGCCACCTCTGCTAGCGGCGTGGTCACCGTTACCCTGCAAGGGGATTTTGCTGGCTACGTGATGCTGCCCACCTTCACTGACAAGTACCTTATGGTGCCCCATGGTGGAGCACGTAAGTGGGACAAAAACCCTACACCCTACACCCACACACTATGCATCCCATAGCCAAAACCTTGCGCCCCAAAACCCTACAGAGCAATGTCGCTAGCTATTGATGCTACCTTTCTGACAAGCACCTCATTGTGCCGCATGGAGGTGCATGTACATCCCGCGCAGAAATCTCATCCCCAGTACTGTGAAACCCTAAACCCATGATTACATGGGGTCACCGCTCCACACCCCACAGCACAAATGTGCCCCTTATACACAAGCACACTCAATTATACCACCCATCCTCTCCTGCCTGCAGTTGCTGCGGCTAACTCCACTGCCCTGGTTGATGACGCCTCCCGATGGATGCTTGTGGACAAGGTGCTGGTGTCGAGCTCAGGGGGGTGCAACAAGGTGGGTGTAGGAGGGGAGGGGAGGGCAAGCGCGGGTGCAGGTGTTGGTGAGGGTACAGAGGAGGCAAAACTTGGTGAATGTGGGAGGGGAGGGGAGTGGGGATACAATGGGGGACGGCTGAGTGAGAGGGAGGTGGCGGATGATGGTATTGCGTCATCTCCTCTTCACTACCACCCACCACCCGCCACCACGTGCATTTTAACCCTGGGTGGGCAACAGGTGGACATCATCCCCCACCAATCCCCACCCACGCCACCCCAAGTTGGCGTGATCTCCAAGGACTTTACCATGCCAATGTGCACAAACAACCCTCCAAATCCTGAGATCATATTCGAGATAAAACATGGAAACATTTTACTATCCCACCCACCCTCCACCGCAGGTTGGCGTGATCTACAACGACTTCAGGTACCAGGCCAACGCGTGCAACCAGCCCTTCAAGACCTGCCTCACGCAGCAGCTGGCAGACTACTGGACGCAGGACCAGGCAAAGGTGGCGGCGCAGCAGCCCACCAGCTACATGCTCAATGGGTATGGGTTCAACACGTCAAAGGTAGGCAGAGGGTGCCGGAATAAACATATATGTCTTAATACAATGCGCCTACTGTTTTGGACTTCAGCCAATACAACCCTAATCACTTCGTAAGCCCTATTCTAAGACCCTAGATCAGGGACCAACCTCTCCATGCCCTGACCTGAGCATGGACTGGGCTACAAAAGTGATTCAAATTTATTATAAAAATAATAATCTTGTGAACCCTGCCCAACCCTAGGGTGCACCAAATGTTCCTCTCCCCCTTTCCCGCAGGCTGTGATGGGCTTGAGCAACAACCTGTACCTGGCCTTGCCCATCGTTGACCAGCGCACAAGCGTGGTCACACTCACCGTCAAGGCACAGAACCTCACAACTGTCACCAAGGTGTCGCCGGCTAGGATCACGCTGGCAAAGGTGCGCGCAGAACCCTAAATCCCTTGAACTCAGGGTGAACCTTCCCGGCCCGAATCCCTGCAAGAAAGCAGCAACAGCCCTGAACCTCAAAACCCTCACCAAGCTGTTGCCAGTTTAACCGGTATGATATAACCATGGCAAGGGTACGTGGCGGACCCTAAAACTCCAGAAGGAACCCTACTGCCACAACTCCTAAGACCCTAAACCCTTGCCCCTATTGCTAAGGTGTTGCTGATGTAACCCACAGCGGCAAGGGTACTCGGCGGGACCCTAGAAGCGGCAACCCTAGGTAATTACCTGCAACACCGCCTATACTGCCACCTCAAACCCTACACCCTGCACCTTAAAACCGTAAAACCCTAATTCTCGCCACATTCAGGTGTGCAACACCGCCAACTCCAGCGCCATCTGCGGCACCTTCCAGACCATGGCGGATGCAGGCCACATGCTGGTCACCGTGCAAAACACGGGATACATACCGGCAGACTACACGCTGCAAGTGCGTTAAAACCCCCAGCTGGGTGGGGTGGAAGGATGTGTGCGGTGGTGGTGGTAGTGGTGGTAGCAGTGTCTGTATGGCTGGTGGTCCCATGGCGTCGTATGATTAAAATGTCTGATATACATTGTATTTACACTAGAATTCCAAATTCGCTAATTCAGTTCTTTCGCTTGAAATGACCAGATGTAACATGTTCCAAATATGCAATGCAACCTCTAATCCTTGACGCCCAGACGTATATCAATCCCCGCAGGTTTCCAACTGCACCCCCAGCGTGCTCATCCCCACAGCGCAGTCCCTGGCCCTGCCAGCTGGCGGCTCAGCAACCCTTGACCTACCCCTGTTTATGACGTCAACCAACGCCACCAACAACTCATGCACAGCCACCGTGCTGGATTCACAGGTGGGGGTTGCAGTTGGTGGGGGAGTAATGCAGAGGGATGGGCTTGCGTTGTTCAAACCGGGGTTGCCTGCTATGCTGGTTAGTGCTGCAGCACTTGAAAAACATTTTACCAGCCAACTCCCCTCCACCCCTGCAGAGCCGCCCCACCGACTCCACCCTAGTGAGGTGGAATGTGACTGCCACCGTTGCCATCATATACGTGGCACCCGCCCAGCCCCCCTTCCCCCCCACCAACCTGGGCTGCGTGTGGGGCGCGGCCAATGGCAGCATATCAAGGTGCTCCTCCTGTTCGATCTCCTTCCCTACCCCCACCCCTGCATTGGCATTCTTCTCGCCTCCTGTTTCTGTGGCTCAAGCCCACACGGGAGCTGTTGTGGGGCATTACAGCTCCGATCCCATTCCCCTGCAAGGGCACAATGCTCTCAGAATTTATTTGTATTTTTTATTCCTGTACTTACGCGTCCACAAATGGCCTGTGAGGCATCATGATGTCAATGCTGGGCACTATCGCTCTGCGACTCCTCTATCCAAAGCCTTCAACTTGACATAACACGCGCACCTTGATACTACTCGTTTACTTGTATTTACTTCTTTATTAGGTGCCCCGCACCCCCCCGTCCCCCGCCCTTGCCCGCATGGATGACTGCATCTGTGCTGCCGCCACCTGTCAACGCATCCCTGGGAGCTGCAAACTTCAGCGTTGGGCCTGTGGTGCTGCTGAGCCAGCGTTCATATGGAAGCAGGATTGTGGTGAGTGGAGGTTTGTTTGCCCTAATCTATATTTGGATGATTTTGGGTTATGTTGTGGTACAGGTAATGAATTATAACCTTTTACTTATTCAGTGGTACTCAATTGCTATTTTTGGGGGTTGAATAGATAAAAGATGCCATTTTTGTGTGTGTGCTTCTATGAGATTGAGGGAAGCATTGCATGCGCCAGGCCAGCTGCTCATGACTGACTGTATTGTTCACATGCATTTAAACACCTGGTTAACCGCATGCACAAGGCTAGTGCTCATCTGGCTGTTCTGGTGCTATGCTTGTAACTCACCGCATGCGCAAAGCGACTTTTGATGTGGCTGTAGTACAGGAACGCATGCAACTAAATCGCATGCGCACAGCTAACTGTGCGTCTGATGGCGTCCCCGAATGCATGCAATTGATCAAGTACCTGTGGTGCATGCAGCCTGATCCCCTAGCCCTAGGCAATGGCACCAATTTCCAGTCCGACTACAGCTCCAACCCCTCCACCTCCACCTCCACCTCCACCTCATCCACCCCGCCCCTCAACACCCCACCGTCGCCACCATCCCCGCCCACCACCACCAAATTAGCACCCCCACCCCCACGGCCAGCACCACCCGCACCACCAGCCACCCCGCCACCACCACCACCCTGCAACACCACCGCCATCAACGGCACGTGTGTGGCGCAAGGGGGAAATAGCACAATATCAGAAGCACAGACGCCCACATCCCAGTATGTGCAGTACGCGGTGTATGGAGGCATCACCCTGGGTTGTGGTACGCATACAAAACCCTAAACCCTAAACCCTAAACCCTGCAGCACTCTGTACTCGTCATATCAAACCAGTGTAGCATTTCATTACCGCCCACCATCACCAACCCCCCACCCTTAACCCACCCCTAACCCCATCCCACCTTTACACTGTCATCCACCCACACACCACCAATCGCCATGCCCTCCCTACAACCATCCCCTCACCACTCCACCCCTACCCCCGCCACAGTTGCCCTCCTAGGGTTCACCATCCATGCCGTGAGGGCCCGCATGGCCAAGGGGAGTACCCCCTCGGGTGGGGAGGGGGGGCGCCAGCAGGGCGATGGTGATGGCGATCAGTCAGAAGGGGAGGTGGATGCGCCTGAGCAGGGGGGGGTGCGCACGCATAGGGGGAGGGACGTGGACGCAGAGAGGGGGAGAAAGGGAAGCTGTAAGCGGGGGGAACGGGGCATGCATGTGACGTACATGTATCGCAATGCATGTTAATTATTATTATATTTCTATGCGCACATGACAAACTGGCTTCAGATAAAATGTAATGTATATAATCCATGGTTTTTTAAATGAAACCCATCGCAATCCCTCAATCCCCTCTGCCACTGTGCTCAAAGGGATACGCATGCCCCTATTAATGGCGCACCCTCATCCCCGCCCTCTGACACCCTCCCTCCCCCCCTCCACCCCAGTGGCTCGTGTGAAGGCCTATGTCAACAGTGCCTACAGCGGATGGGGATCCCCCAGGGGAAGCCTCTCATTCCAGGCCATGCAGCCCTACCCTGCGGCACACTACAGCCAAGCTAACGGGGGGTACGGGGGCCAAGGGGGGCAGGGAGGGGGTGGGCACTACTGACAGCCCACGTGTGTTGTTGCCAGAGCAAGGGACCCACTGACACAGTTGGTGACACTGTTCCACCTGTTGAAATTTCCATCCGTCAGAGTCAGTGAGGCATAGAGTCCACGCAAAGGCGAAGGTCCATCCCACTGGAGTCTGGGAACTTGAACATTACCAGGCTGTTCCATTTCAAATGAGTCCTGTGTTGTGCGTTTACAGTTAGAATCAATGGAACATATTTGCAATGGTTGCATTGCGACTGTCGACTGACACTGGGTAAGATAACAATTTAAGTGAAATTCCAAATGTAACCTGCGCTGCGGACTAGGAACGTTTCTAAGAGGGCCTTGGCAAGGCGCCTTATACCCTTACTGAGAATGCCAAAGCCAATTGTTCGCAGTTCCGCAAATGGATTCGTCAAAGGAACTCAAATGTTCAATAAATACGTCATCTTGCCAGGAAAATCCCTGCTACATGACATTACTTTGCTCTCAATCAAGCGCCCCCGCCCCCCCCAAATTTAAACACCCCTCCGGCCCAATGGCTTCGCCTCCCCCGGCACTACACCATTCTCACCCCAGGGATGCATTGCCCCCTATGTAACACCCCAACCCTCCTGCACATTGTAATTTCTCCCCCAGGGTTGAAAAGCATATACCCCCCCTATTTCGCCCCCTCCCCCCGCATCCCCTCCACCACCTCCCCCAGCGCCAGGGCCCAATGGCTCCAGTGCGTGCCCCCCTGGCAATACACCACATACGGGGGCCTAATGGGCCCATCAGCGGACAGCTCAGCGGTGCTCCCATCGATGAAGGTGCCATCGGCAAATATGACGGGGTCGCCATACCCGGCTGTCACGCCTGCAAGGAGGGAGGGTGAGATGAGGTTGTGAGAAGTCAGGAAGAGGCAAATTCGGCTGGTAGATGCTCGGCTGGGCAGGGCCAAGGGTGGGTGTGTGCTACTAACATTCTCTCGCCATTGAATGAATGGGTGGGCATGTGCATGGGTGGGTTTGGTTCCGTGTGCACGTGCCACGGGTCAAAAGGTTGGCAGCCCCCTTCAACACCCTTCCCTAGAGAATCCAGCACGGGGAGTACAGCATCGTCCATTCCCAATGGGTTGATCACATGGAACTGCACGCTGAGGTTTTGGGTCAAGGACTACTCTAAGAGGTAAAGAACAGCAATCCTGCCCTAGGGTTTTGTCACTGACGCTGGCCTGATGCGTGATCCCACCGGGCTGCGCCGCTGCACACGCTTAGGGTTTAGGTTTTGGGTGGAGACAACCCTACCCTAGGGTATCTTACCTGGCACTGGGCTGACATATGATCCCACGGGGCTGCATCGCTGCACCGCCTGGCAAAACCCTACCATGTGGTCTGGGCTGCCCACCTCAACTGCGGTGATGAAGGAGGGTGTGTGGCCCATGCCCGGAGGGGGCGTCACACTGGAATGGGAATGGGGAGGACGGATTAACAAGGGGGGAGGAGAACGCGATCCTCCTTCGTTGAGGGTTTACAGCTGAGAACGCAAGAGAGTGGAGTTCACAAAACCCTACATATCCCAGGTTTAGACTAAGCTCAAGGCCTTTTTTGGTGCAAACCCTACCTGAACCCTTGCTCCGCCATGACCTGTGCCACCAGCCTCCCTCCCTTGAGCGCCTCGCCAACCATCTGGGGGGCAAGGAAAAGCCCTGCGCAAGGGTTTGAGAGGGCTGAGCTAGGGGGTGTACTGTGAGACACATTCCCAGCAACGCAAAAGATAGCAGTACAGATTGGAAATGCACATACTGATTTTCTTCCTTCCTTGCAAGTTTCTGAAATGACAGGAATGTTGGCTAGCGATTGACGCCTACCATCGAGATGTATGCAGCAAACCCCACCCGGCCGTCCATGCACCCCTCCCCACCCCCCACAACCTCCCCACCCACCTTGGAACATGAGCCGCAGCGTCTCCCCCCCCACGCACCCCGCATCCATACCCACCCCTGGCGCAGTCAGGCGCGCCTGGGCGGCAGCCACCAGCCCCGCCCTCCCCGCCACATACCCTCCCCCTGTCACTATCGTGCCCCCTGGGCTCTTGATCAGGCTGCCCATGGCCAGGTCAGCACCCACCTGGGGGCAGGGCGGGAGCAAGTGAAATAAACCAAATGCCTTTCGCAATATTGGAAAACCTATTTCTTTAACAAGGAATTGATCAGGCTGCCCATGGCTAGATCAGCACCCACCTGCAGGGCCGGAATCAGTAAAACAAAAATGCCTTTTGCAATATTAAAAGACAATTTCTTTAATACCTAATTGACCAGGCTGCCCATGGCAAGGTCAGCGCCAGCCTAGGGGCAGGCGAAACATCAATCTTTGGTATTTTATTTACTTGTGGCCCGGTAAAAAAAACTTGGCATACACTGATTTGATGAAATCACAAACGGTAGAAATCATCAAAATCCCACCGCAGCATGGTGCATCAAGGCTCCACTCCCTGTCAACAGTGGCGAATGACCACCGCAAGTAGGTATCCCACCCATGGTCACCACAAAACCCTCGCCAAAACCCCAGCAAGCCACCCCAACACCCTTACCGCGCATGGCTCCAGCCGCTCAGTGAACTCCCCATAGCAGTTGTCCACCACCACCACGCAGTTAGGGTTTTTGGACTTGACCACCCTCACCACGCGCCCTATCTCTTGTATACTCAGTGTGGGGCGCAGGGCGTAGCCGCAGGACCGCTGCACTAGCGCGAGCTTGGTGCCTGCGACATGGTTAGGGTTCAGGGTCTTGGGTTTAGGTTTTGGGTACAGGGTTTAGGGTTTGGGTGCAGGGCATCGCCGCAGGACCGCTGCACCAGGGCGAGCTTGGTGCTTGCGGGATGGTTAGGGATTAGGGTGCTGGGTTTAGGTTTTGGGTACAGGGTTTGAGGTGTGGGGCGCAGGGCGTAGCCGCAGGACCGCTGCACCAGGGCGAGCTTGGTGCCTGCAAGGTGGTTAGGTTTTAGGGTTTGGGTACAGGGCTTACGGTTAGGGTTTGAGGTCTTTGGGTCAGGGTTTGGGCGCAAGGCGTAGCCGGAGGGCTGCCAAACACGGCGAGCTAGGTATCTGCAAAGGTGGATGTAGGGTTTCAGTAGGTCACAATTCCTGTCTGTAGGGGTTTAACCTGTTATGTGGGGCCGGTGTCTCATAAACTAGACTACATACAGTAGTACCCACCCTCATGGCACTCCATTCCCCGACTCCAATCCCACCGCCAATCCATATCCACCGGCATTTACTCCCTATACTTCCCGCATACCCCCAGCTTCACCCCCCACCTGGCCCCACCGCCTCCTCCAGTGCCTGCCAGTCAATATGGCCGCTCCCATCCAGATCCACCTGACGGTAGCTCACCCCATATTCCATGAGACTGCCATGGCCAGGGGTGCCGCGCAGGCCAATAACCTCCTCTAGGGTATCGTAGGGCCTGCAAGGATGGGAACGCAGGGTTTGAGCAGGGATTGAGCAGGGATTGAGCAGGGTTGTGGAAGGCTTGAGTACATGCGCAGGTAGGCATTGGGTTGGATACACCAAATTCCTAAATGCTTAGACCACACTTCGACCGGGGCGTTGTGCAGGCAGGTGAAACTAGAAGTGCCTCGAAGGCTGTCTTCCAAGGCAATGTACAAAAAATGGGCATTTGACCATGCTGGAACACATGTAACTACCGTAGCTAAGAAACACTATCATTGCTTACTTTCCCGCCACCGCCAGCATTTCATCCCCTGGCCGCAGCACACTGAACAGCGCCGATGCAATGGCGTGTGTGCCTGACACAAGCTGGCTGCGCACTATGGCTGACTCAGCACCCATCACCTCAGCCATAACCTGGGAGGGGGGGGGAAGGGGTATCGCGGTGAGAGGTGGGGGTCGAGCAGGTGGGTGCGCGTGTGTGCGTGTAGGGGGTGAGGGGGGAGGGGCTGATTTGGGGTTTGCAAAGGAGGCTAGGGAAGGAGGAGGGGAATGATGATGCGCAGGTTGCGTGGGGAAGGGAAGGGGGAGGGGAGGGGCCAAGGTTAGGGTTATGTAGGGTTTCCAGTCCACTCGAACCCGACCACCGCCCCTCTGGTATCGGTAGCGTCTTAGGGCCTTCTCTCACGGGTTTATGGTCCTTTAGGGTTTCCAACCCACCTGGTCCAGAGCTTCCCTCCCCAAGTCCCCGTGCCCATACCCTGTGCTGCCTGCAAAGTGGTGAGGGCCAATGCGGTTGCGTCGGAAGGCCGCCTGAACCCTTGCTAGGTTATGCGCCACCAGGCGGTCGATCTCAAAGAAGGTGGGCTGGAGCGCCTCTGCCGCATGCCACACCTGGGGCAAGGTGTAGAATTAAGGAAAATGAGGTATATCGTGCTTATTGAACAACCATAATTGCTTTATATTCTCGATCAAGTGGGCGAAAGCGTCGTGGCCGCCTGCCACACCTGAGGCAAGGCGTACAGTTGTGATCCAAAACCCTAATATGGGTCCACCGCTGCGTCCCACTTGGGCAGTGGCGAACAGGCCTTGGCTGGTGGAATTGGGTGAGGGTATGCAAGTGCCAGCCTGGGCTATACGGTGGGCTATAAACACCTGGCGTGTGTGCTACTATGCAGGCAGTATGCATGCATATGGGGTACCACTGGGGGCAACGCCAGGGCTGGTCTGGAGCGGGCACACGCACGCGTGACAAACACTGTAGCACTAATGTGCGCCACTGTCGTGTCTGCATACCTCCTCACGGGCTGAGGCGGGTGGGACGCCGTTTGTGGCCTCTGGTTGTGCCCCGCCGTCTGTGGGGATGACTGCAGAGCTGGTAGCCCACTGCGTCCTGTTGGCAGACCGGTTCTCCCCAGCGTACACGCACAGATGCCGTTGGCGGTTTCCCCGTGGGTGTGCTGTGTGGGAGGTTGGTGGCGGGGGTCTTGATAGCCGTGGTGTGTTGTGGGGTGACATAGCCGACAGGTTGCAAGTAACTTCCATGGTGCGTGCCTGGGCCCTGGAGCCCAGCATTCTGTGAGGTTATAAGGTGCTGCCGGTACTGAAAAAGTTGTAACTGGGCTTGAGGTGCAAGGGCTATGGGAGGGCTATGGGTATATGCATGCATGCATCTATGCACACTTTGCTGCCGGGCTGCTGCCTGCACCACGCCCACCACTGAACTCGTTTAATGAAGCTAGTCACGAGTAAGACAGCGGAATGGTATTGCTTTGGTTTTCTTGTTCTACAACCTGCAGGCGCTGGCAACCACTGCCCCGCCACCCGGAACCCTAAACCCTACAGTCGTGCCCAACCGTCACTCACTGCAAAAAGTCGCTGGAGCAACGCACGCACACGTCCAAGACCCACAGAAGTAGCAACCCACAAAACCCTTGTAAGCTCTCCCCGTGACTGCGCATTGCAACCTGCAACCCGCTAGCATACACCTTGCCCCGTTGCTCCTCGCTAGGAAGTAACCCTAGCCTAGGAAGTGCCGCTCGGTCCCTCCTAACCTCCACCAACAAGGCTATCCACGACACCTTGTCTCGTTACACCCTTCACCCAGCCTCAATCTATCCTTCATACTATATCCACCTGCACTGCTAGCGTTCGTGGGCACAGGTAGCCATGTCGTGCATGCCAGCAGCCCGGCCCCCGCAAGACAAGTGGATTCTCAAGGCGGCGGAGGTGCTGCGAGCAGAGGCAAGCGGCGAAAATGTGGTTACCTCCAAGCTGCAGCTGTTTTGCTTCCCGATGGTACGCTTCTCACCAGCGTTTGGGTGTGGTCTGCATATGCATGCGTGTGTGTGCTGGGCACTGCTGTCACTGTACCTACAGTTGTCAACCACAGATATTGGCTTCAAATCCAGAACTAAACTACAAATATAGGTTTGGAATACAAGATATTGAGGGTATTAGCGTGCTGTTCTGATGCTTGCCAGTAACAGTGCACTGCGACGCGCCACACACCATCGCTTCCAACACCCCGCACCTGACAGATACTGCAGTGCAGCAGCCACAAGGAATGGTAATCCAAATGCATTCCAATGAATCTATGCAAACAGCATGTTCATCCTCCCTAAAGAACCCACCACTCTGGGATTTTGCGTTTAGCACTGGAGAAACCCTTGACTAGGGTTTTGTGTGGTTCCCAGGCGGGTGCCGGTGCTTCTATGTACATCACGTGGCACAAGCACCTGGGCCCAGACGTAGAGGTGAGGTGGAAAACGCACTGAAAACCCTGCAACCAACAACCCTAAATCCAGCACCGTTGATCTGCACAAAGTCGTGAATTCCTGGCATGCCGCGCTTTGATTGCGCCTTTGGCGTGTCTTTTTGCTTTTCTTCTCCTGTGTGGACGAACCTGAGCAGCAATCAGCCGCAGTGGTTCTGTTTGTGATACAACCTGACTCATGCAGATGAAGTTTTGATTTAACAGTAGACACATGCGAGGGAAGAACCAGCCTCGAGGACCACCTCACTTCACACCCTTGTACTCGAGAGGGGACACAAAAAATATAATCATTCATGTATGTGTCCACCTCATCTGTCTATAGCTACCTAGACTAACTACCTAGACTATTGAATTGCGGTGTCATTTTCTTGCAGGTCATGCCTGTGGAGCTGCCGGGCAGGAACTCCCGCCTACGTGAGCCCAAGCCCACCCACATGGGCGAGCTGGTGGGACAGGTGGCGGACGCGCTCATGCCCTACATTAGGGTAAAGCCATACGCGCTGTTCGGCCACAGCCTGGGGGCATGGCTGGTGTACGAGCTGGTGCTGGTGGGTACTTCAACCCTGGGAAAGGGGTTTTCTCTTTCTTCTACTTCTTCTATAGTTTTATCACTGTTCAAGCGCTGCATCAGGCTGAAGCACTGATTGACCACAGTTTGGGGGTGTGGCTGGAGGACGAGCAAAATGATTCCACTCAAAGAAATAAAATGCAATTTAGGATTGGCCTTTCTTGCCAACATCTCTTCATATTGACAAACCAAGAGTGCGCTATCAGTTTGCTTTTTCTGCGCTCCAGTTCTCCTTAAAACCAACCCAATTTCCTTATCTGATAGAAAAAAAGTCGGGTTTTAACAGAAATCTCACAGATAATATTCCCTTCAGGAGCTGCAGCGGCGGGGCGCACTCCCTCCTCTAAAGGTGTACGTGTCATGCAACCGCGCGCCCTCCCTGGCTGGCGCCGCACACGACGTGGATCAGGTCATCATGCACAAGCTGCCACCTGGCGAGTTCTGGGCGCATATGGAGCGCAGATACGGGCGTAATCCCGATGTGGTGCGGTGATTACCCTAGGGAGTGAGAGCAACGCTATGGACGCAACCCTAGGGTTTAGGCAGGGTTTTGGACGGGGCCTGCGGGTGGGCTTGGAGTTGCGGGTTGTGGACCATGTAGACATTTGGCCATTCACCCTGGCGTAGCGGCGCGGCACCTTTTTTGTGTGGGGTTTTGCATAGCCACAAGGGTGCTAAGGTCGGGCGAACGTGAACGCATGGCATAAGTTCGCATCAGGCAAAGTTGTCCTCTACTCCTGTGCGACAGATATGCACCCCTTGCGTCATTTTCTGCAGGAGGACGAGGGCCTGAGGGCCTATATGTGGCCAATGCTGAGGGCAGATTTCGAGATGGTGGAGAACTACCAGGTGGGGCCCGGCCAACTGCGGCAAAATGCGCACATGGCCAAATACGTGCACAAGAACGTCTCTGACCATGCTGTAGATTGCCTTTGTTTACACTGCCTTCGATCCCTGCTCTATACCATCTCTGATTGTGTTTCACATCCCCTGTGGTTGAACGATGGACTGCACCGTCCGTGACCATGCATTGGACCATGCCTGACCACATTGCAACCCCCCCCCCCCCATTTGACGTGCACCCCCAACCTGCCCGCCTTCAGCCCAGCAGCCCCGGCGCCTCCCTCCCCGTCCCCCTCACTGTATTCGCTGCCCTGGATGATGTGCGGTACACGCCACAGCAGGTGGGTCGGTGGTGGTGGTGGTGGGAAGGGGTGGGGAGCGCACAGCCTATGCACACTTGTTAAGGGTTTTGGGTTTGACATGCACTGGCAATGCGTGCCCCTTAGGTATGTGGATGAAGCCTGTTATCCAGACCCTCCGTTAGGGTAATTTCTATGAGCCTCGGGTCCAAGCATGGCACAAGCACACCAGCCGCCCCTCCACTAGGGTAATCCTCATCCCCAAACCCTTACGTCAGGGTAATCCCCATGCCTCACAGGTCCAAGCATGGCGCCAGCACACCAGTGGCCCCTTTGAGCTCAACTGGATGCCGGGGGGACACAAATACTTCATGCAAGACCCTGAGCCCCTGATGGACATTTTGCGCATAGACCTGCGCAAGGTGGCAGACAAGATATGATCGGGAGAGGTCATCGAGCATTTGTTGGTTCCAAGTTGTACATAATGATTTCTGTGGCTCTGCACTGGAACTATAAGTTTCATCTGCAGAGGACTTGGCGCCCATGGTGGTGCACATATATACACCGGCCGTGGTTCAACTTCAAGTTGTAATGATTTCAGCTTCCCAAATTAAATTAGAGTCAAGTGCTACATAGGAGCCGTGTACATTCATTATGAAACTTTTCCAGTCACTGACCTGTGGCAAGTACCTGACCACCAACTACCATGACTGCATGCCATAGGGCGCAAGTGTGGACCAAGCAGGGGGTTTGATCAAAGCAGCACCCCAAAAAAGGGGTCTGCCAAAACGCAGGCAAATTAAAAAATGGTCAATTTCCTTTTCAGCTGCCCAGATTCCGCATGGTTTCCTGGTGATTTTCACCATCGCACTGAGTGAGAGTACTGAGCTTCCAAGCGAGGGCCACATGCACCAGCATCAGTCACCTCGTGATATTGACAGCACAAACGTGTCTCAGAGGATAAGCGCCCCAGTCTGACCAGTGATGAACGCTCGGGGTATAAGAAGGACAGCACTGCTTTCGCCTGTTGTCTATATGCCGTGGTTGCTCCAGCCAGTGCCACTCACCTGGGCTTTCCGACACTTTTGAGGGGTGAAGCAACGTGCACGCAATATTCCGAAAGCCCCGTGTTGTCCTGACAACTACGTATACCTCCAACCACAACGTGCAGGCTTCAACCCTTGTCGTTGCTGAACGTGCCCCCTATTACTGAAGAACTGTTTTCCACCGGTTGGTTGTTGCCATCTGCCCGGGTTCAACGCAGGGTTCGTCTAGCTAGACTCTCAGCCCTACCACGATGGCGAACCGCGTCCTGCCCCTCCTGCTGCTGCTTGCTGCAGCATGCTGCGTGTACTGTATGCCCGTGACCCGCCTGCAGATGGGGCCACTGAAGGGAGACGGTGAGAAGCTTTGCATAGCCCACAGTCTGGTGGTGCGCTCGTGTGACGTCGGTGATGGTGCAGACACGTGTACACGTATTGTCAAAATGTTGAGTGTAAACCCGCACAAAGTGACACTCTGCTTAGCAATTTGGAGGTGTTATTGTTTTTATGGATTTTGCATGCTGGAAGCCCATTGAGACATCCATTTAATTAAGGTAGTTTGCACAGCAGTGCCCTGGATTGTTGTTCCAACCAACAACCTACTGTCTGCTGGTACTCTGAGAGACGATGATGTTTAGGAAGCTGAAGCAGGAACCAATCCAGATGCGTCATTATTTGAATGATTTGGCAGTGCTGCGCAGCATGCGCTGATCGATGATGACATCATGATGCTTGGACAGCACTGTTCATGCCACTGCCCCAGGGACCACCTCATCCCTGATGCATGGGCGGTGCCCACTGCCACGCCCACTGTCTGGAAGCACTCTCTTCATGTCAGTGGCAATGACTGTCCCAGTTGTGGCCACCTGTCGTGAAGAGGCCGTCCTCCAAACAGTGGCCATGCCAGTGCGCACCGTCCATGCATCAGGGCAAACATGCCTCTGCATTTGCGCTGCACGGCCATCTATACGTGTACAGTAACTGCCAGTGTCTGCGGCGGGCATCATTCGCCCCATGGGGACTGCAGTGGTTGCCATGTTACCATATGTCACATGGAATGGTGAAAGCTTTACCACATGTGTTGTACAGTGATACTGCTAATCCATTGTTGTTGTCGGGCAACAACAAACCATCTCCGCCATCAGTGGTACCTTATGACACCCAACATGATCTGCAGTGCTCACCAAATTTTGCGGGCACTTAGTAGTGTTGTAAACCAATTGCAGTAATTAATTGCGACTTAATTTCTGCAATTCTTGTACACCACTATTGAGAATATTGCGTACTCGCACATTGGGTCTCGTGGGCACTCTGTCCCTCCACTCCATTCACTGAATGGTGCCAATAGAATTTGTTGCACGTGAAGTATTCATTGTGATGTCCGACATTTTTCTCAAATTAACCGGGCTGCCTACCCTGTTCAAGCTTCCATAAATAAAAGCCTTTTCCAGGTTGTAACACAGCGATTGTGCCAACTGATGTATGTGTATACAGGAACGCACCCTACTCCCCCTCACACCAATACCGCCACCACCACCAGTAGCGTGAACAACCCCCCACCCCTGCAGAGCCCCGCAGCCCCGACAGCTACCGCATCACCAAAGAGGTTGTAACATAGCTGTCGTGCCAAATGATATACATACAGATATACCCCCCCTTCCACCCCCCTCGCACCACCACCACCACCACCACCACCACCAGTAACGTGGACCTCTCCTAACCCATCGCCCACCCCCCACGCTGCAGAGCCTGACCCCCCCGACAGCTACCTCATCACCCAGGATACAGGCAGCAAGCGCGGGGGCGGCTGCCTTGAGGCCTGCTTCATGGCCCACGCCAACGCCAGCTCGGGGAATGACACCTGCAACCCCGAGGGGATGTCGGACTACAACCAGAACGTGTGGGTGGATGTGGACTGCTCCCACACCATGGACAACCAGTGGTTCTTTGACGGTAGATATGTGGTCAACAGGTGGGGTGAAGGCGGGGTAGGGTTTGACGCAATATTAGGGTATTTATAAATCTGGAGGCATTGCAGTTTTGCGTCATGTGGCAGTAACATCTGTAACTTTGAAGAGATGTTAGAGTGCAACCAGAGTGCTGGCGGATGTGGAATTGACCAAATTTGTTGGCATGGTTGGCGGGCACGCACAGCAATGCACCACGCCAAACAATTTAACGAAACCGATCAAAAAGTTGCACTCGCAGTACAAGTTATGCAAACTATATCTTTGTCTTATTGTGTGTGCAATTTCTGAACGGTCCCCTTGGATTGCGGTGGGTGGCGTATTGCTGTGCGTTACAAGATGTTGATTTCATCAGCTCCTCCCAGAAGATAAATCGCATGCTGTCTTCTCGCCGCACTCTGCCATGCGCCCCCTCCCCCCCCCCACCTTCCAATCCCCCCACCCTCCTCCCCCCACCCCACCCCGCAGGCGCAACTACCAGTGCCTGACTGTGTGCCGCCACGGCGACCTGGGGTGCCACTACCAGCCCCCGCTGCAGCCCTCATCACTGATGGAGACCGCAATTGCTGCCGCCACACACCTGCCGTACAGGCCCGACCCAGCCAGCTTTGCCAGCGAGGTAAGGAAGCATAAGTTAACAGAAGAAATTAAATGATAGACCCTGGTGATTGTCCCTGATGCCGCCAGGCGCCTCAACCGCAGCCTAATGAATAGGGACAACTACTGGCTAGATTGTAGTGTGGCAGACTGTGTGGGGTGTGGGGAGATCTTGCAAATATTGCATAATGCCTCTTTGCTCTTGGAAGCCTGTCGCCAATGTGCAGTGTGCTTTTGCTGACTATTGAGATGATAATGAACTGCTTAGGGTTTGGGCCGGGTAAAGCTTTTCACAGCCCTTTTCTTTTTCATTCACCTGCCCCTGTCCTCGGCACCTATGCACCCCTCCTTTTTACCGCTCACGCCTCGCCCCCTCTTCCTCCTCCCCCTAAACACCCCTCACTCCCCCACCCCCCCCAGGTGCGCCGCGCCGCCAACGCCCTCACCTTCTCCCTCTCCCGCCACCACAAGCAGCCCAACCTCACCGACTACCTCAACGTGTACCTCACAGGCTGCGACTACATCCAGAACCCTGCACAGACATGGAGCGTGGAACATGATGCACTGGTCTCCTCGGCGGTCAATGACACCGACTACTGCCTGACTGCACTGGTGGTGCCTGGGTTTGCGGGGGTGCCGCTGGATGCGGTGGTGGTGCCCTGTGACAGGCAGATGGCGGAGCAGGGCTGGGAGCTGTCTAGGGTGAAGCCCAAGACCGCCTAGGGTTTTGATGTTTGCGGGGGAAGCTCAGCCCTAAGGTTTTGGTGGACTTGCGGTTTTGGCGGACCTTGAGGAGGGTTCTGATGGATTCTGTCAGGGTTTCACGGGCGTGTTGCTGGATGCAGTGGCAGTGCCCTGTGGTAGGAGATGGTAGGGCAGGGCTAAGCACTGTGAAGGGTGAAGCCCGAAGGGTTTGTAGGGTGAACCATTTAGGGGCACGGGTGTGGACTGGCTGCTGTGGTTGTGCGGTATGCATAGGGTTTTGCTGGGGCTGAGGCCATACTATGAGTTAGTAATTGTTGACGTTGGCGCACTTTTGAGGCATGCTTTATAGGTGTCAATGCGCTGCACTGTGAACAGTAAAATGAGTGTACAAGCAGTAGTGCATGGATGGGAGGCATGTGCTGTAGGTGTAGGGGCACATGGCAAGAAGCATTGTGCATGGTATTTTGGCACATGGCGAGAAGAATGGTGCATGGCCTTTTTGGTGGGGGTGGGGGGCCAGCCGGATAGCTTGGATTTCGTGTTCTTGGCATCACTGATGATTTTGCATAATGCAGGAGGGTTGGAAACCCTATGTTGGGGTTAACAGTCAACTTTGGAATAATAGCACGTACACTGTCTTTTTGTAACCTTGGTGCTTTATTGTTACTTGAATTGTGACAGTGTACCTGCCACAGATTGGCCACGGCAAGTGGTTTAGTTGAGTTATTCAATAGTGTGACCGCATATGTCGCAGCGTAGGCCATCTCGACTCCTGGTGCCGGCAAGAGGCTTGGTGTCCTTGCGCCCAGCCGTGAAAGGTTGCGTGCGCGCACAGAAATGCCTAGGAACCACCCCTCTCCCCTGTCAAAGTCTGGCATCGTTGGTATCCAACTTTTCTTTGCCTCCCTGCTATTGGGCCAATTTTCAAGAGTGACCGACATCGAATCCCCAGTCCCCGATCCGCATCCCCGCTCAAGCACACAATGCATGCATGCATCTAGAAACCGCAAAACGTCAAACAAACCCTCACCCAACAACTCCAAGACTTGTAGTGCGAGTCTACTCGGCGTGGCGACCATTCTCGTTTGCTCTAGAGCTTCTGTTATCCTTCCAGAGTGCCTGACTTTGGAGGAACAGTACCCCTTCTTGGACGCACAGCAACTCACCCAGCAACGTGGGTTCTCGATGCCAACTCTGCTTCCAGCGTGTGCTCGTCTGTCCAGCCGCAAGCTTGGCTTGTGTCACGGCTTCAGCACGCTGCCATTTGCCCTGTGCCAAGCCGGGCACCCAGTCCCGTTGGGCTCGCCCACTTCTTGGCTCCAGGCAGAGCACGCACAGGCTCTCATGTCCTGCTATCAAGCCTGAGAGAGGCGACACACAGCAGCTCGGCAGGGGTGCCAACCAAGCCTTCAAGGAAAGTTGTGCCATCCCGTTCCGATAGTAGGCGAAGTGGGGCGGTGAGTTTGGTTGAACCATTCAACCTTGCATCTGGGGGGGTGATATCATCATAGATGCTGACCGTTGTGACTTTTATTTGCTACAGGATTTTGTATTTGCTGGCTGACATATGACATGTGACCACACAGGGGCAGCCGGATACTGAGGGTCCCGTCACTATCTCTCTGGCAAAAGGCATAGCCATTTACCTCCAGTTGATGGCGATATTCTGCGTTTATTTCACCATAATCGTCTCCACGAGAGCCTTCATCAACCACCTATTCGGGTGGTGATTGACTGTACAGGTAAGATGCACAGGGAGGTGTATCCATGGTGATAGTAATGGTGTTGAGTGCAAGCCCTGGTGTACCCAGGCTGCAACATGGGGTCTGGTCGTTGTTGCCTTCTCTAAGCAGCAGGCCGCCAGTTGTGCCGCACCCCCCACACACACACCCACTCCCTCCTCCCCCCACCCCACCCTGCAGGCGCAACTGCCAGTGCCTGACTGTGTGCCGCCACGGCGACCTGGGGTGCCACTACCAGCCCCCGCTGCAGCCCTCTTAAGCTTCACTGCTGGGGACAGCACTTGCTGCCGCCACACACCTGCCTACAGGCCCGACCCAGCCAGCTTTAGGTAAGGGTGGAAACATAAATAAAGTTCTTAGAAAGGAAGTAAATTGTACAAATATTTCCAGGAATTGTCAACCACAGCCTATTGACTAGGGGCCCTTAACTACCAGCTAGGTTGTAGTGTGCGGGGCGTGGGGGATTATTTTGAATAATGATTGTTGTTGTGAAAACGTTGTTAGGGAATTCCATCTGCCATAACAGCCGGACCCTGCCAGCTTTGCCACCAAGGTGTTGCAAAATACCAACGGATGTAAGGCCAGGGCTGCTCTAGGGATTTCTGCAACCCTTCAACCCTAAGGTGGTTTTTGTAGGGATGTCTTCATCAATCATGAGTCATGATGCTGGGGTGGTGGTAGGGAGCACGGAAGCCATCCGCCTCTTACGGATTGTTGTCTAGTTCAACTGAGCAATGTGCATTTTTGCTGCGAGGATTGGGGTAAATATCATCTGCTTAGGTTCGGGCTATTCGGGCCGGGTAAAGCTTTTCCACACCCTTTCAATTTCCATTACCTCGTCCTTGCTACCCATGCTCCCCCCCACCTACCCCAGGTGCGCCGCACCGCCAACGCCCTCACCTTCTCCCTCTCCCGCCACCACAAGCAGCCCAACCTCACCGACTACCTCAACGTGTACCTCACAGGCTGCGACTACATTCAAAACCCAGCACAGACCTGGAGCGTGGAGCGCGATGCACTGGTCTGCTCTGCAGTTAATGAAAGAGACTACTGTTTGACCGCACTAGTGGTGCCAGGGTTTGCGGGCACGCCACTAGATGCGGTGGTGGTGCCCTGTGACAAGGAGATGGCGGAGCAGGGCTGTCTATGGTGAAGCCCAAGGGTGTCTTGGGTTTTTATGGACGCTGAGGAGGATTCTGATGGATTCTTTCAGGGTTTTGCGAACGTGCCGCTGGATGCGGTGGCAGGGCAGGGCTGGGCGCTGTTTAGGGTGAAGCCCAAGGGTGTGTAGGGTGAACCATATAGGAGCAAGGGTTTGGATTGGTTGCTTTGGTCGTGCGGTATACATAGGGTTTTGCTGGGACTGAGGCCACACAGTGAGTTAGGAGATGTTGACGTTGTCGTACTTTTTAGGCATGCTGTGTAGGTGCGCTGCGTTGTGAACAGTCATCGAATGCACGAGCAGTAGTGCATGGCTGCAAGATTTACTACCGTTGGGAAGCATGTGCTGTGGTGTAGGTGTAAGTGCCTCATTGCAAGGAGCATGGTGCATGGTAATGTGTCACATGGCAAGAAGCATGGTGCAGGGCCTTTTTGGTAGGGGGGTTGTCGGATAATTTGGACTTGAGAGTTCTTGCCATCTGCACGAGGGCATAGGGTTGGAAACCCTATGGGGTTAACAGTAAACCATGGAATAATAGCGTGTGGCACTGTCTTTTTGTAAGTTTGGAGCTTTGAACTGTTACTGATATGACAGTGTACCTGCCACACAGGCTGGCCACGGCCGGTGGTTTGGTTGAGTTATTCAATAGTGTGACCCACGTTTTGTCGCAGCGCTCAATGACCATCCTACGGGCTGCATATGCTATCTGACTCACAATGGGCATGCGCATGCCCAATGTGAGTCAGATAGCATATGCAGCATGCGCATGGGCATGGGCATGCCCAATGTGAGTCAGATAGCATATGCAGCATGCGCATGCCCATGCGCATGCCCAGCGTGCAGGGTGGCACCACGCGCTTTGCTGTCCCGTTTCTCAGCAAACCCGGTACTACCGTCCCGCCTTGATACACCGACATATGAAAGAAAGGTAGTTTGTATCTGTAGCTGTGTTGGGGCTTCTCCGAAACCCTGTGCCCCAAATTTGGCTGCTGCTTAAGCATTTATTGGCCCATGACCAGATTTTTGACAAGGGGTAAAGCCTTGATGGGAGGATATGCGGAGGTTATCAAAATCGCTACTTTTGAGGCTTGGTGAAGACACTTTATACCAAAACACCTACACTCTTCATGTTGACCACGGCATCGCGTTTCGGTGCGCTTCCACGGTTCTTGGCATCCTGTGGACTTGCCATGTGTGCATGCACGAGGGTTGCATGCATGCATATTCAGTGTCGGAACCCGTCCCCCATCCCGCATAACAATTTGCAAGCGCCTGCAAAAGATCCAATTGGTCTTGAAAGCAAGCACATTCTTTTCAAGTCCCAACCTCGTCCCTTTCACCTGCTTAGAGGACTGCCATTATATACACCACTCCTGAGTCGATATACTGAGTGATTTCCCGCAACCTAACCTTGCGTTGCCATGCCTTGTACCAGCTGGAAGCTGGTGGTGACTCTGGGATTTGGGGCTGTGGCGGTGTCGTACGGCATCTGGTACTTCGTGCGCAATGGGGTGTTTCGGAGGGCCAGGCTGACTCACACCACGCTGGGACCCTACCTGTGTGTGTTCACTAATCATGTGGTAAGGGTGTCAACAGGACACTGTGACTTGCTGCAACTTGCATAAAGGAACGTACCTGTGATCTAGACATGGCCATGCCTGTGCCTAGCCATTTGCTATCCCTGGTGCGTCGGGGAGCTCTCAGTGCACCCCAACACTCAGGGTGCATACACGCAACTCACCCTGAGTTGGGCTACAACTAGGGTACAAGTCTCAAAAAGGGGCACACCCAACTTCGCTTACTAGGAACCAACTTCGTTGCACCCACCTTCCCTACCTAGAGGCGACCCGAGGGAACCAACAGCGCCTGCTGCCTCCTGCAGGGCCCCTACTTCAAGGTCTGCTCCTCCATGCAGCTTGCCTTCGACTCAGTGCAGCCCCGCACGCCACTGCTACAGAGAAAGGGCAGGAAGTGGTTCGGGGTGTATTTTGACGACCCGCAGCAAGTGCCTGCAGGTCAGCTTCGAGCCTGCGTGGGCATCATCGTGCAGGAGGGCAGCGAGCTGCTGGAAGAGCAACGTGAGTGGCCGCCCTCGTGCTAACAACAGCTCTCACATCCCTGGCTCCAGGTTGCAGATGGTAGCCCTGCACTCTGTGTCACTGTCTATGGCCGTTTGACCCGGGAGGAGTGGGAGGAGCTCCCGGGGATGGCTACGGCGCTGCCGCTCCTTTGATATCCCTTCCTCCCTTCCTATCATATCCTGTTCCTTTGCAAGCCAGTGTTCATCAGCCATTCTAGCGATAACCTTCTTGGTACTGGTGGTGCGTTGCAAGCCAATTTGCTTTGCTGCTTCCTTGAAACTGGAGATAGACTTAGTACTCCCAGTTTCAGCTCGACTAGAAGCCAATTGACAAGACGTGCCACAGATATAAAAACATCACTTGCCCTGTACAGGAGCGCAAGCCGCCAAGGAGATGTACAGCCAGCTGCCTGCTGTGCAACAAACGGGGCTCCAGGTACGCACGCCACACAGCCTGAAACCTAAAACCCTAAATCCTAAGAAAGGACCTACAGGTGCGCAACCAGACAACCCTGGCTGATAACCTCAGCAAAACCCTACCTTCTGCAATAATCTGGCCGGTGCCCTCAGCAAAACTCTACACATGGACTTGCTCATGCGTCCTGCCACCACACGCCATAGACGACACCAAACCATGCAACTGCAGTGGTGCACTGACGAGTTGTAACACACCCTTCCCTCCACTCACCCACATGGTTAGGGTTTAGGGTTTGTGACTGGGTGTGTGCGGTGCAGGTTGGTCTGATCCCTCGGTCTGCTGCTGTGGTGGTTGAGCAGCCCCACATGGACACACTGTCGGTGGTGCTGGGGGTGTGGCGCGCATACCCCCTGCTCACGAGGTGTATTGCAACCGCCGGCAAGGTAAAAACCCTAACAGTTTACCCTAGCAACAAATGGCAGGTAAGTCTAGCATGCGGGGTTTCTACCCATGCTGGCAAGGTAAAACCCTAACTTTGCATACATATGTTGATTATGCGCCATGCTTGGCCAGGCGCATCGCCACTGCCGTCATAGTCACACCGTATCATATACCCTGAACCCTAAACAACCTTCTGCGCACCCCAGATTGTCCAGCGGGCAGCTTCAAGCACCAAGATCCCACCAACTACACAGCACTGCACATCTTGCTAAACCCCAAACCCTAAAACCTTGCGTCCACCCTCAGTCGATTCAGCCAGGCAGCTTTGAGGTGCACGACCCCATTACATTTTATATAAAGTTTCAACCCTAAACCCTAACTCTGATACCCTTATTCCTCGCACCTATCCCAGGTGATCCAGCCGGGCAGCTTCGAGGTGCACGACTCCACCAGCCACACAGCGCTGTATTCCTTCCTGGTTAAACCCCCACATTACAACCCTCCAACCCATGCGCCCTTCCCAGGTTGCTCAGCTGGGCAGCTTTGAGGTGCACGACCCTATCATAAACCCTAACCCCAGAACCCTACATCTTGAACACAAAACCCTTGCCGGGCAGCTTTGAGGTGCACAACCCGATCATAAACCCTAACCTCAGAACCCTACATCCCGAACCTAAAACCCTTGCTCCTACCTCAGGTTATCCAGCCTGGCAGCTTTGAGGTGCACGACCCCACCAGCCACACAGCGCTGTACTCCTTCCTATTCGGCACGCGCACTGACATACTCCCCTTCCAGCTGCCAATCGACCAGCCACCGCGGGCGCCTGGGCATGGGGCGAAGCAGGAATGAGGCGCGTCCAGGCAGTACCCTGGACCCTAACCAAATATCTGGGGCAGGGCCATGGTGTGAACTTCAAGTAGGAATGGCCCGCAGCACTGTTTCAAGCATGTGCTCAGGGCAGTCTGATCAGGTGGTTGTGTTGCCATCGTTAGTGGTGTTGACTGCGGCAGCCAGTGGTGTCGTCTTGTGGGCGGCAAACGCGGTGCAAAGCTGTGCTGTGTGTGTTGGCAAGTTCATGACATGAAGACCGTGCGTCACGTTGTGTGCCATCCGATGGTCATGTTATCCGCATTGTTGGCCATAGAGTCACAAGCTGTTGGCAATGCAAGAAATAGTTGCAAGTATACTAAATTTAAAGGCAAGTTAAATATTGTCCAGTGACCAAATGGTTGTGAATAAGCAAACCCCATTGGGAGTTGTTGGTTTTACATATCTGACTTTCCTCAAGAGTCCTAAGTAGGTTCTGGAGTGTCCGAGCGTTCATATCAGATGCATGGTGCCGCATATGGCGTAGTTGCTATGTCGATTACGGTGGACCACATCTTTGGCGCGCGTTGCTTTTCTTTTCTTCCTTTGCCCATAACTTTTAAATGATCATCCACAGATGAAGTTGGTGGTATGGAATTAAGCATTTTCGTCTGGCTAGCGCTAGCGCTTCTCAAAATCAGCGATGAACATTCACATCAGTCATCGCGTGAGGTCGTTGTTGCTTATTGTAAATTACCAGGGTGCATCTATGCCATGAAGGCACTGCATTCATGGTAATAGCGAAGTTTGTCATGCGAAAATGCTGTGCTGTTGGCACTGAGAATATACATGCAGTAAATGCAATCAATACTGCAATCTTCCACTGCACTGATGGCATCCAGTCTCCTCCCGTTGGACATCAATGGATCCACCAGCCATTCCTCCCCTCCTGCGCCTCCCCTCATTCATCCCCCTCCAGCGCCGCCAGCTCCTCCCCTCCCACAGTCGAGTACAGTATCTCCCTGCGCCACTTCTTGCGCCGGCTCTGCCAGCTGGCGGGGGGCCGGGACAGCAGCGCCGCAAGGTACTGGTTGCTGCGAGCCTGGAAATGAAAGAAAATACATTTTTATTTAATTTCAATAAAAATGTAGAAGAGGTTAAAATGAACGGGTATATGGAGGCAACTGGGCAAGCACAGTCATTACCTGCGACAGCAGATTCAGCCAAGTGCGCTTACTCAAATGAGTGCCGCAGCACTCATGGAGGGGTCCACAACACACCAAAGCCTTAGTTAAGGGTTTTTACCCCACCAAACCTGGTTCCTGAGGCGCATGACTGCTGTCCGCCAGCGCCGCTCATCCTCACTCAACATCAAGCCGGAGGTACACCTAGCGCACCCTTCCAAGGGGTCTCTACCTCATACATGAACACCGCTATGCCACCAAAACCCTAGCTAGGGCCCACAATATGCCAAAACCACACTCCAGGGTTGTAAAGGAAACCCCACCTGGTTCCTGAGGCACATGACTGCTCTCAAGATGTGCTGCTCCTCCTCGCTCAAGTCAGCCGCGGCAGTGCCCAGCGCGCGTCGGCGGGAGGTCGCCGCTTCGTACATCACCACCGCTGCTGCCACCGACACGTTGAACGACTCCACAAAGCCAGCCATGGGGATGGTAGTGAAGGCGTCCGCCATGGCCAGGGTTGCGGGGGAGACCCCTGCGGTTGTAAAAAGTGGGGAATGTGGTGGAGGACAAGAGTGCGCAATCGGAATTAGGGTGCCCTTGTGACCAAAACATTGCAATGGAGCAATACCATCTCTCTCCCCTCGCCATCCCCAGGCCTATTCCCCTGGCCCCCATCCTTGGCCCCGTTCCCCTCACCTTCATGCTCATTGCCCAGCACCAGCGCAGTGGGTTTGGTCCAGTCCACATCTTGGATGGGGATGCATCCTGGCCCCACAGCGGTGGCGATAATCTGGAGTAAACAGAAAGCAGAACATTTGAATTACTTTCAAAAATGTATCAGCAAACCAATGTCGTATAGGAATACGCCTGAACACATTTGGGTGGCAGGGTTGCAATACGCATTTTAACGCGTGTGGCACAGCAACAACACGCCAAACAAATCCATACCAAAGTCGACAACCTTGAAATGTGCACATAAGCACTCCCATACCTGCAAGCCGCTTTCCTTTGTGTGGCAACAGCAGCTAGCGCAGTCTGTCCACATCCACACATCCCATCCACTGAACCCTAAAACCCTTCAGCCCTAACCCCTATCGCGTGCGCGCACCGCACCTGGAAGCCGCTGTCCTTTGCGTGCTTTATGCAGCTTGCGCTGTCCGTCCACAGGCGCACATCCAGCCACTTCTCTGCACCACCACTGTTGCGCTGGCTCTGCTTGTATTGGAGGCTGCAGCAAGGGGCGAGGGGCGGGGTGTCAACGGAAGCACTCATTATATCACCCATGTTTGCTTGTTTTGTTACCACGTTACTCTGATTCACACCCCTTGGGAGGAGTCTTGAAACTGTTGACAACAATGCAAGTTTGCGATCAAGATGGACCCCACAATCCCACCACCCACCTGTTGTTGATGCAGTGCACGGCACCAAATCCCATACCTGCACAGCAACAGGAAGCAGGTTATACTTTGTTCTTCATCACCAAACAAATGTTTCTCAATGCAATACAAGCGCGGCTCATGCAGCATAGTAACTTCTACTCCTACAGCAAGCCGAGTACCCATAAAACAACACATACCCTAACAGCAAGCGTTGGACACTTCCCAACGACTCGCATACCCTTAAGAGCGACCCTAGGGCCCTCCTTTTCGCCGAATTGCACACTGCCGTACAAAGATAAATACCCTATCCACTAAGCCCTAAACCCTTACCTTCCGCCGACCTGCACACTGCCGCCAGGTTGCCCATGTCGTACAGGCCTGGAGGGTGTGGGGTTGGGGTTGGGGTCATGGAGAGGGGGGGGTGAAGATGATGGGTGTTTGGCTAGTGGGTCATGCCAGGCTGGTCTGGTGCACATGGGGTGCGTAAATGTACATTGGAGGCGCACGGGGGTTATATCACCGCACGTGTGTGTATGCAAGCGGATGTATCGCACCTTCCACGATGGGGAGGACGTTGAAGGTGCGTCGGGCCACAACCTGCATAGCCACAAAGCCCAATTACAACACGTTGGATGGATAACGTCCAGGGTTTGTCATGCATTTGCTGGGCCAATTTAGGGCCAATTTAGGGTCCAGGGTTTGTCATGCATTTGCTATCTTAACCCTGGACCCTAAATTGGCCCTAAATTGGTTGATACATAACCCAGGCGCCCCCGTCTGACACTTTCGATTCGCAGATTTGGCGCCAGATAGTATAGATCAAGGCTGGATGCACGCTATCATCCACCAAGAAGTGTCCTCAACGTCGGCAGCAGGCTCAGCACAGCGCGTTGCGTCATACCCTGAACCCTACTTTAGGGTCCTGCAAGACCATGCGCACCTGCCTGACCCTCTCATTCCTTGTATCCAGCATGGTTGGCCCCAGCGTGTCGATGATTTGCTGGCTGCTGGCGATCACGCTGCCACCCACCAGGAACTGGTCCTTGAAAGGGAAGCGCGAGTTGGCGGCAAGCATCTCCGCTGGTGTGTTGCGCAAGGGTTTCGTGTGGGCAGACCCTAGGGCAGGGGGAAACAATAGAACTAGCTAAGTTTCTAGTCCTGACCACTAGGGAAATGGAAGGGACAGGGCGAGAGAGGCCCAGCACAAGTATAGACCCTAGGGCAGGGGGAAACAATAGGACTAGGTGCATATGTCGCTACAGGATTGAGTATTGGGGGGAAATGGTAGGGATAGGTGAGGGAGACACCGCCGAAATACAGGCTGGCCTTCCTCACGTGCCCCTGCCACGGGTATGCAAGGGGTGTGCACGTAAAATAGGAAGTAACAAGGTAGCGATGTAGAAGCGGCATGCGAGTGAATGGAAGGGACATCCAGTGGATGCGTTGCGTTGCATATACCCTTACCTAGGGTGCCGCGCACATCCTTGGACCCGTCCTTTACCCTAGGCAAGGGTAAGAGGGGCTCGCTGGCGGCGGGGTGCTCGCCAGGGGCAAGGGAGGTCCCGGACTCATTTTCAGAAATCCCGGGTTCGGCTGGTGGGGATGCAGCGGCTGCGCAGCAGGTTCTGGTGGAGGTGTGATGGGGCGGCCGGAGGCGGGGGGCTGTGGTGGTGGTGGAGGTGGTGGGTTGTGGGGTGGGAGTGCGGATGTGGTGCCAGCAGCGCTGGAGGGCTTGGCGGGCTGTGAAGCACCCCTTGTGGGGCTGCATCACTGGCATCGCACCGCTGCAAGAGGCTGTAGGGGTGAACAGTGGTCTCCAAAGCAGTGGAGGCGTGAAGCAGTTCTACTTATCTACCGTGTGTACTACCAGTGTCTGGTGCACGCTGCACCAGTGTACTGGTGTATAATATTAGGGATACAAGAAAGTAACTGTCCTCGTCACAAAAACGTTATTGGTACAGTGCCTGTGGCCACGAGTCATATTGCCGTGGGTAGCACCTTTTGCCACGGCTACCCACCCACTAGTTAGACCCTTTGCCTGAAGCCAGTGGGGAGGGTTCTCACGAGGTGTAATAAGTGAGTGCTTGTAGAAAAGGTGGAGTGGCCCGTGGTCAGTGGATCGACACAGTCTCGTTCAGTTGCTTTTGAAAACGGCCAATATGCATGCATGCATGCGGACAATCCCCTAGCACTACTTGCTAAACTTCGCCACGGGTTGACATCCCACGCATAACTCTCGTTGTGATTGCAAAGTCGAAGTGGCACCAAGCAAGGAAGCTCTTAGAGTGTTCAATTGCTTCCTGTGTACGAGCCGTCACGTTTATTCCCGAAACTATATTTGTTTTCCTCTTTTCTCCAGAAATTAGGCCGTGATTTCTACAAACTTTTGAGCTTTTGAACGCCTCTATCCCCTCACCTTTGCCTACTTGAACGTGAAGAGGCTACCCAGGTCGCAGCAGTTTCCTTCGCAGCCCTACTCGCTGCCACTCAATTTTGGGCTGTGCTGGATCGCGTCGAGTCTTGTGGGCATCCATGCGTTGGCGCTAAGTGGGTCTGTTCGCACACCGCCCACCAAACGCAGCTGTGAGTCAGACTGGCAGCAAAAGCAGTGCAGGGCAGTGATCTGAGGCACCCACACGCGAAATAAGGGAAGCCCACCGAGCGTTGCGGGTTGGCAAGGTTTCTCCGAAGAAAGGGCGGCTCTCAGGTATGTGTTGCCAACCTTGTACGACCCCCGTCACCGATCCCGCTGGGAACCATCTGGTCCGACTGAGTTGGGGGCAGTGCATGCAGCACACCCACGCAAAAAGCTGGTGTCTTTATATTCGTACTACTTACATATGTCTTATTTCAGGCTGCTTGCGGCTGTGGGTGTCTGATTTACCCTTTATGCCCAATGCATGCACCCAGTTGCCAGCAATGCAGGTTGGTGCTAGGCCGTAGCTGTAGACCGTACCGCCACACCAGACTGTAAGCTGCCCGTTGCAAGTCAGCTTTCTTGGCCTATTGAGGCGTTCCTTAGTTTCTTGAACCTGTGTAACAATGTGTCGCCTGTGCAGCGTGGAACGTTCGGCGAAGTGACGGTGTGTGGTAAAGCGTGTTTTTTTTGGGCAAACCGCGTTGCATATGAATGGTTACCCAGTGGTTGCTCACGCGGGCTCGCGCAGCATGCTTAGAACGCGCGTCACAGTTTACACTTTAGGTCTTTAGACACGCTCGCGTTTCCTTGACCGCACCAGCCATTGCTGTTTGTGCCTCGAAAGTATGTGCCACGATGGGTGTCAGTGCTGGGGGGGAGGTGACAGCTGGGGGGGCGGCGGTGGCTGGGTGGTGAGAGACAACCGCGCCTCTGAATAGCATATCCTCGCGTACTGACACCGCCCTTTGGTTGCTTCTTTGTTTTATAGCGGCCGATCTGTGGCAATCTATTTAGCTTGGTGGTGGCTCTAGCTAGGTGCCCTTCAGGGCCCTAAGGTAAAGCAGGCAGTGGTGTTCCAAGGTAGCACTGCAAGTGCCTTTGTGAATGTACCTTATACCACGTTGCCTGCTACTGACTCCCCCAGCCCCTGCCTAGCTACTCGAGCATTGCCCCCCCTCCCCCCTGTGGTTAGCCCACTCACGGGGTAAAAGCACGTGATACTACGGCTGGAGACGATAGTTTACCCTCCATCGTATGCTAACCTGAACCGTGGACAGGCATTTGCCTTTGGAGTGATAGGAGCTAGCCTGCCAGCTGCAAACCTTATTCCCAAACCCTTGAAGTCTACCTAAACCCTAAACATTCCAGCGCAGGGCAATACCACTGTGTGCAGCAACCAAAACCCTAGCCTGAGGCGGTTGCTATTTGAAGTGGACACTAACCTAGCCAGGGGTTTTGCGTGCAGGTGGACACCGACCGAGCCTAGCGAAGGGTTTTGCGCAAGCCGCTCCCTCTGCCTGCCCCGAGGGGTTTGGCCTGGCACTAGGCCCTCGATGGCGCTCCAGGGGCGGATGTGGCTCCTCGCCACCCTCCTCTCAACACTATTACTCGCCCCTTACACAGCCACAGCACAGACAGCGCCCTCACCCCCACCACCCCCACCACCGCCACCCCCACCACCAATCTTCCCACCCCCCCCGAGCTTCATATGGGCGACACCCCCTCCACCATTCACCACCCCACCAGTGATTAGCAGCCCCCCCCCACCGGTGGCACTTAGCCCCCCCCCACCGGCTGCCGTCATCCCCCCACCGGTGCAAACCGAGAGCCCACCACTGCCGGTGGCCCTGCCCTCCCCTTCCCCATCCCCATCCCCATCTCCATCCCCTGCCAATACCAACATCAATGTCCCAGGTGGGTCCTCAAATGTACTTTGGTGTATTGTATTTGTATCTTTACTCACATAAACTTACTCCCTATTGGGATAGGGAATGCCAGACCCCTGGCAGGGCTCCCTGCACAATGGGGTAGGGAGAAGACGCCATGCCATGCAACTGTAGAGGAGAAAGCCCTTCCGCTGTGCATTGTCACCACCTTGCACTAGGTGCACTGTACCACAGCAAAGCACTGTAGTGCATGCCAATTTGAAGCTGGGGTTGCTAGCTGTGCAGCCAGCTCAGCAACCACCCTAGCACAACCAAAACCCTGCGCCACAGCCGCAGAACACCCGGAAACTCTACCCAACCACAGACCCTACCCAACCCGAAAACCCTACCCAACCTCACCCCACCCCACCTGACCCCCTCTTGGCGTGCCCCCCTGCAGATGACCTGGCCGCGTGGCTTCGCCAGGCCGTGGGGCAGGTGGGCGGCAGCGTCCCCGGGGCCACCTTCTGCGGGGCCAAGGGGGTGAAGTGCAACGGCATTGGCCAGATCACTGCGATGTACGTGGCCCCGGAAACCCTGGAAACCCTACCCGAAACCCCAGGAGCCCTACCAGAGACGTGCTAGGCATGTTGCCACAGCACGTCATCGTAGGCGTTCTGTCACATGCGCTGCTGTAGTACAGCGGGGATGGGCAGCTCTCCGCACCCTCCTGCCGCACACACTGCATACCCACATGGCGGCTAAACCCTAAGCATGCCATGACTGGAGTACATCATTTCCCATCCCTTGCCAACCCTTTGCCAAACCCCATCACTGGCACTCCCCTCCGCTTTCTTTCCCCCTCACCCCCCACCCCCCACCCGCAGCAACTTCACCGCCGCCGGCCTCTCCGGCACCATCCCCCCCTCCATCTCCGACCTCCCCGCCATCGAGTACATCAACCTGTCAGCCAACAACCTCACTGGCAGCCTGCCCTACCTGTGGGGGGACCCCAGCAAGTTCACGCGCCTGCTGTGGCTGGATGTGAGCACCAACCAGCTGACAGGCAACCTGCCAAACAGCTGGGGCAACCAGGACGCGTTCTCGGCACTCAGGCAGCTGTGGCTGTCGAACAACGGCTTTGTAGGTGGGTGGCAGGGACGTCAAGTGTGCGTGGTGATACCACGCATTGTTACACACTGCTGTCGCATGGTGGCTCCAGTGCATCGACTCCATGCGTAACTCCATGCATGTCCCACTCTATGCTCACTCCCCCCTACGACACCCTATTTAAGGGTCTTACCAGATGGGGCAGCTTGCAACCCCATGCAACCCCCCCCAACCCCCCACCTCACCAACACCCTCCTTCCCCCCCCTCCAGGCAACCTCCCCGGCGGCTGGGGCGGCTCCAACTCCATGCCCCGCCTGCAAGCCCTGTATGTGCGCAGGAGCCAGCTCAACGGCCCCCTGCCGCAGCAGTGGGGGGCGGACTCCACCGTCTTCAAGGCGCTGGCCATCCTGGACGTGAGCCACAACCTGCTGACCCAGGCGCTGCCTGCGGAGTGGGGGCGGGGCCTGACGGCGCTGCAGTGCGTGGACTAAACCCTAAACCCTAGGCTACAAACCCTACATCCTGACAGGAAAGCCCTATACCCTGAGGCACCGGGGGGCGCTTGCCCTGCTTAGGGGCTGTGCCGTGCGGCGGTGCGCGGGGCATGGGGCCGCCCTGGAATAGGGTTTGTCGGAGGCCTTGGGTCTTTAGGGTTTGTGCGCGGTGAGCTAGGGTTGATGCATGCTGGGCAAGGGTATGCTTCACTGGGGTTTGCCATGCAGTCAGCTAGAGTTTCTTCGCGAGGGTTTATATGCAGCCAGCCCACTATCTCCATCCTCAGACCAGTTGCATAACCAACTTCCAGACCATGCAGGGCCGTCTCAGACCAAACCCTACCCAAAACCCTACCGAAACCCCTGCCCTGCCTCTTTTCCGCAGGCAGCTGTGCCTGAACAGCAACAAGTTCAGCAGCAGTGTGGGGCGGTTCACAACATACGCCACCAAAAACCCTACAAAACCCTTCCAAACCTGACCTAGCACCGCCCCTCCCCCGCAGGCAGCTGAGCCTGAATAACAACAAGTTCAGCAGCAGCCTCCCTCCCGAGTGGGCTGGCTCCGATCGGTGGCCCAAGCTCAAGCTCATGTTCCTGAATGACAACACTTTTGAGGGTACCCTGCCCACTGAGTGGACCTCCACCACCGCCTTCCCCAGCATCCGGGGGTTCGGGCAGGGCATGTGAGTGGAGGGGATGGGGGGGAGGGGCAGGGGGTGCATATGTGGAGGTTGGGGACGGTGTTTGTGTGCATGTGGGGGTTAGGAGAGTGAGGGAAAAGGGCTGCTGTTTTGCACATGCATGTGACAAGGGGCTTGAATGTGGCCTTCCCACCGAATGGGAACCATCATTTTCATTTCCTGGATCAGGGGGTTGGGCTGGGCATGTGAGCGGGGGTGGGGAGCGATTTGATCAAGGGTTTGTGAGACACAGGCTTATGTTTCTGGCAATGTTCTTGCAGAATCTCGTGCATTTGGGGGGCCCCCATCACCAGGGTTTTAATTCCCCCTCTTCCTCCTAAACGTTTCCCTTCCTCCCCCACCTTGCAGCGTGATTTCCCCCAACCCCGGCCTGTGCGGCACAGTCCCCCCCAAGGGCCCGAACACCGCACCCCTGGTGGGATACAACTCGCAGACAAACACCTTCTACACAGTCAAGTCATTCGAGTGCGGAGGTGAGGCAAACACCGTCGACGCGGTTTTGGGTTTTGTGTAGGGTTCAGGATTTTTGGACTGAAAGTGCACGCCGCATCACAAGGCATGCCACACCACCACAGCTACTTGGGGTTTAGGATTGTGTTTTAGGGCCAGCGATGCACGCCGCATCATGGTATACGGTATGCCACACTCCCACAATGTATGTTACTGCCAAACTTAATCCTATTTCCCCCTTCGCCCTGGACTCACCCCCTTCGCTCCCTTCTGCAGCCCCCGCCCCCGCCCCCACCTTGGCACCCGCACCCGCACCACTACCCATCGTGCTCCCCCTGCCCGCCCCACTGCCCGCACCATTCCCCGCACCATTGCCGGCACCGGTAAGCTTCTACCCACCCACCCACACACACACACACCACCATCACCACCACCCTCTTCCACTGCCTGCCTTGACCCCACTTCTCCCCCCGCCACCATATTGATGTTATTACAAGCGAGGCATGGCGCCAATGTGTCCTCAGAGACTGCTGCCTTGCTGTGAAACCACAATGATCTTTCAAGGATGCTGGAAACTAGGTGTAATCCCAGGAATGATTGGTCTTTGGTCTCACTGGTATCACGTTGTCATGGTTAGTTAAAGTTGATGCAAAATAGAATAAGAAAACCATTAATGACGGGAGGAGGCCTTGCAGCGCGCCCCAATTCCATCCTCACGCTTGCACAATCTCCATTCCATCCCCTCCCATGGCACAACCTCCCATTACACCCCCTTCTTACCCACCACCACCCATCCCCTGCTCCAGGTGCCAGCCCCCCTCCCGGCCCCCCTCCCAGCGCCCCTCCCCGCACCCGCACCAGCCCCCATCATCCTCCCCGCCCCCGCACCGGCACCTGTGGAGGTCCCCCTACCCGCACCCCTGGTGGCCCCCGCCCCCGCGCCAATGGCCGACATTGCGCCGGCCCCGGCACCCGGGGCAATTATGGCCCCTGCGCCCGCCCCTGAAATGCAGATTGCACCCGCGCCCGCACCCGTGGTGGAAATGGTGCCCCTCCCGGCCCCCCAGATGGCGCCGGAATTTGCGCCCCTGCCGGCCCCCCAGATGGCGCCGGAATTCGCCCCCGCGCCCGCCCCCACATTTGAGCCGACATTTGCGCCCGCCCCGACCCCCACAATGGTGCCCACCTACGCCCCCGCCCCAACCCCCACACCCGAACCGTCCTCGCCCCCCACATTTGCTCCAATCCCTGCCCCCGCAATGGCCCCAATGGTAGCGGCCTCCTTCCCCCCACGCGCCCCTCCCCCCTCCCTGGTGTATGCAATTATTTTGCATGCCTTCCGCCCAAAATATTGTTTTCCCTGGACCCCCTACCTGTTGCCGACTCACATTCCAATGCCTTTTTATCTTCTAGTTATCCAATGCCCTCCAGAATTTCCATATAATATTCATACAATGCCCATATTTCCTTCCCACTCACCTTCTTCCCTTCTCCCCCCCCAGGCGCCCGCCCCCGCCCCCACCCCCTCCCCCCCCGTCACCCTCACCGCCGCCATCCAGCTGGTTGGGGGAAATGCACTCAATGCCAATGACACCGCCATCAGCAAGGCTGTGGCCCAGGTGCTGGGGGATGCTCCCGGGGACCTGCAGTTCATGGTCCAGGGAGTGCTCAAATCCCAGGTGAGGGGGGTCATTTTCAAGGGGTGGGGTGGGGGAGGGGGGGAAGCTACAGGTGGTGGTGTTTGCGGGGCTTGCAGGGAGTGCCACAGTAGGAACGTCTATTCCCATAGGGTGACACGTGGCTCAACCCTGCTAGGGTTTGCACACACACACACACACACTCTACCCACCACCCACCCACCGACACCCACGCACCCACACCCACACCCACCACACCCACCCACCACACCCACACCCACCACCCACACACCACCGCAGGAGGTGAACGTGTCCCCCACCGCCCGCCGCCGCCGCCACCTGGCGCAGGCCGCCGCCCCCTCCCCCTCCCCCGCCCCCAACGGCATGCTGTACGATGTGGTCATCACCACTCCCGGGGACCAGCAGCAGGGGGTGCAGCAGGCGCTAAATGACTCCTTTTCAAACGGCCAGTTTGACATTGCACTGCAGGAGAACGGTGCGCCCCTGATCATCCCTGAACCCTAAACCCTAGACAGTTTTACCAGCAGCAGGGGATGCAGCAGGCGCTGAATGACTCGTTTTCGACCGGCCAGTTTGACATCGGCCTGCAGGAGAATGGTGCGGGCCTGACCATCCCTGTACCCATTGTAATAAAACCCTGAACCCTGTACGGTACTTGATGACCATTCCCGTGGTCAAACCCTAGCCCTGAACCCTAAACTGTTGGACGCGGCGCTGCAGGAGGTTGGGAAGGACCTGATGATCGCTGTCATCGCTGAGGAATGTGATTTAATCGTTTAATATAATCGTTTGGCCTCACACCTCCCTTCCTGGGATCTTCCTCACCCAAGGTCATGTTTGGCTACGCGCAGGGTTTTCAGCAAATCTGGGAATCCCTGGGATTAACACTTGCAAATCTTGGTACCAACCTTTGCGCAACCTGCCCTGCTTAAACCCTTCCAAAATCAAGAAAAAACCCAGTTAAAACCCCACACGCTGACCTCCCCCATTTCCCTTCCCTGCAGGCGTGCTAGTGGACAGCTCAACCCTACAGGGTATCACCGAGGGGGCGGTGTCCTTCCCACCACCCCCGGTGGCGGCCCCCGCCCCCGCCCCCGCCCCCCCACCCCCCTCCAAGAGCAACTCCACCATGTACATCGCCATTGGGGCAGGTGTGGGTGCGGCCTTGGTTGCTGCAGTGGCAGGTGAGACAACGCTGTTTAGGGTTTTAGGGTTTAGGGTTTAAGGATTGCATCACTGCTCCAAGAGCAACTGCACCATGTACATCGCAATAGGTGCAGGGGTGGGTGCGGCTGTGGTCGCTGCACTGGCAGGTGAGGGAAAACCCCAGCTTAGGGTTTGCAGCACACCCTTGGCCATGCGCCACCACCCCACCCTCAGCCCCACCACCCACCAACCGCACATACCTGCCTGTGTCTCGCTACAGGGCCCACGAGCCTGGCACCAAACCCTACACCCTAAACCCTCCACCACCCACCACCATCGTCCACTGTGGCTCCCCATGCACCACCCCACCCTCACCCAAACCCCTTCCCCGCCCGCAGTGTTCCTCTTCGTGCGGTACCGCAAGGGCAAGGGCAAGCGAACAGACCTCCCTGTTTCCCGCTACAAGGCGCGGGAGCCCGATGTTGACCCCGCATACGCACGCCAGGGCAGCTTGGGCGGAACCCCGCAAGGGGGCGACAGGGGCGAGTTTGGGGATGGGCTGGGCTTTGACGACGCGCTGGAATACGCGCCTGCGGGGACGGATGACATGGACATCGTGCCCAGTGAGTGGGGTATGTAGGGTCTTGCAGGGGTTGCAGGGCTGTAGGGTTTACCAGGGTTTTAGGGTTTGGGTGGTGATGACATGGACGTTGTGCTCAGTGCGTGGGGTATGTAGGGTTTCATGGTGACGAGCTTGTAGCGTTTACAGGGTCTTGAGCTTTCAGGGTTTAGGGTTAGCTTGTTTGCGCTGCTTGCATGGACTTGTCAAGTGAGTAGGGCCCAGTGGGTCTTCAGTGGTTGCAGAGTATTAGGGTTTGTAGGGTTGAGGCGTGCACCCATGCAGAGGGCTGTGGACATCGCCAGTACGCACAATCCCATTCCAAATCCCTCTCCCCCTCTCCACTCAACCCAGCCCCCTCCCCCTCCCCCGCAGTCAACCCCTCAAGCCGGCCCCAGTCCTCCCCCCCACCCCCGGGCGAGGATGAGGCTGCACGCGCCCAGCGCAAGCTGTCTGGCAAGTCCACCGTCATTCCCTACAGCCAGTACCGCAAGAACAGGATGGACTCCATGCGGCAAGAAGGTGGGTGGTGGCTGGAACCCTGAAACCCGAAACCCGTGGCCTGAAAACCCTAATACCTGCAGCCTGTACTGCACAACAGGATGGACTCAATGCAGCGGCTTGGTGAATGGGACACATGCATGCTTAGGGTGAAACTGAGGGCTGACCCCTATAACAGAACCCCCCAAACCCTGTGCGCACCATCACCTGTGCGCACCGTTCCCACACCTCTAAACCCTGATCACCAACCCTAAACCCTTGCTTGTGGTTTTGCAGCAGAGGGCTCCGCCCCCGGCCTGTCTGTGCGCACCGCCTCCCAGGCCCGGCGCAAGGGGCTGCTGGGCGAGGAGGAGCTGACACCTGGCGCAACCAAGGACGAGGGGGACATCGTATGAGCAAGACGCCATTCCATGACCCCCCGTGGGATCTGTCTTTGAGGATCCTCGGGGTTAACAAAGCCCTTTTGAGAACCCAACACCCCGCTACTGTGCGGGCGAGAACCACGTGCGAAACCCTACACACGCCCCCGAAGGGACAAGGGGAGCATCGTATGAGCAAGAAGACCCATATGGGGCCCCCGCCGCTGCGAGTGCGGCGGCCCGATTAGAGCTGCGACGGGCATGGCATGCGCCCAAAAACCCTGGCAGAACCCTAAACGCACCCTCTTACATCAGCCTAGCAAGGGGCGAGGGCTGTTGTGAGCAGCACACAACCGACCGCAGGTGAACCTGGCCGCTGCATGCGCCAGTCGTATTCAGAGCATGCAATCTGGCGATGATGCAGCTCAGTCAAACATTATATGAGCTGCCAGCTGTCCCATGGCACAGTCGATGTATAGACTTTGCCCCAAAGTTGCGCAAAGTGCCAAACCCTAAACCCTAGAGGGGGGTTGGGCCGCCTGTGCTTAGTGCCACTCATGGCGGCATCAGGCTGGACCTTGGGTGCTCTGCGCGCTGTGATTTATATAAAAATATATTAAAAGAATTCTGGTTTTTACAAAGACCCTGCTGTAAATGCATGGCCCATACGGGAAGTTTACCCCTTCAATGACGTGCTATGGTTATCATACAAGTAATAACATATGATGTTTGGCAATGCCATGACCATGGTACCTCATATAACAGTTGCGATCCAAAGATGAGTCAGACTGTTGCACACCGAGTTGTGTGCCAAATTGGTTGAACCGACTGACATATATTTTTCACTGTCAGGGACCAGACTGACCTAGAAACATTACACATTACACATTACCCTCATGCGCGCATTTGCCCAATCCTTTTCCACTGAAATAGGAAAGGTTTGCCTCCCCTGTCAACCACTCCCACAATATACCCCAATACTGCTCTGCTTACAAAGAGGACACCCTCTTTGGTGCCAAACACGACGCATACAAGCAAATTTGGACAAGATCAGGTCAATGCAACCCAGAATATACAACCGACCAGATGTTCAAAGCCACGA
>JAULBX010026108.1:0-52111 GCA_032358255.1 Heterotrichella gracilis
TACGGTGCTCGTGAGAATGGCGAGTTTGCCTGCCTCCCCAGAAAAGGGCAAATTTAGCCTCTCCCCAAACCATCACCTGCTCGCGAGCACCCCAAACCACTCTGGCGTAGCCAAAACTTGCACCTTATGCACTTGGGCTTTTGCGGAAAAAGGAAAGACACCGGAGCATGCCTGGGGTATATGCATGCATATACTTGTAGACCCTAGCCTGGGGTTTTCTGGTGACAATCGAGCTAGTCTGTGATGCGGGCAAGGCACAGACCCTGCATGCACGCTGTAGCTGTCCGCGTGCGTGTGCAGGCATGGTAGTCCGCTGACCATGTACCAAGACCCTAGCCTGGGGTTTCTGCGGAGCATCTAAACTCTGACCTGGGACGTGCCGTTTGTGCAGGATGGTAGACCACGCAGGTGGCGTCGCGCAGGTCCTGGCTGTGGGGGAACGCATTCTCAGCCCTTCTGTGCAGTGCGGCAGCCCTAGTGATAGGCAGCGGGCCTTCGAGGAGGCCAGTGCCGCCCGAGCAGGGCTGTTCTATGGGCATGTGCTGCAGCGATCTGAGACAGCACTCCGGCGGTACAGCGAAGCAGAGACCCGTGCTGTGTATGAGAGAGGATTGCAGGCAGCTGCCAAGAAGCAAAAGCGGATCAGGGAGGCAGACACCAATGCAGCAATCGACGCCGTGGCAGCTGAGTTCTGGCAGTGGTTACAGTGCATGGACCATGGGCGCACGCTCTCCAACTGCCGCCCAGAGGACATAGTGGTGTTCATGGAGGACTGTTACATCCAGCGGCATGTGGGGACCCACCTTCCTGGTGGGCGGGTGATCGCCGCCCCGAGCAGTGTGGCCAAGGCCATCGCCCACCTGAGCACCGTGTTCAACACCATCGGGCGGGACAGGCGGTGGGACTGGTTGGATGCGGCGCGCAGCAATCCCACCCTGTCTCTGGAGGTCCATGATTGGAAGGGGGGATACAAGAAGGGTGCCGAAGATGACCAGTACGAGCAGGGCTCAGCAGTACCATGTGATCAGGGGACCATGCAGCAGGTCATTGATGAGTACACCCGGCTCGTCAAGGACAGCCCCTGCGGCCACAGGAAGCTGGTACTCATGCGCGACAGACTCCTGCTGCTGTGCGCATGGCACACTGGACAGCGGGGGTCGCACTGTGCGCAGCTGGAGCTGGTGAGCTTCCGAAACAGCACTGGCGAAGGAGCAATCCCCATCTCGCCAGTGTTGTCCCCAGGGGATGTGCTGTACGTGAAAAACTACAAGACCAAGACAGTGCGGGACCCATGGAAAGCACTGTCAGTCATAAAGGCAGAACCCGCGGGCCGTGAGGCGTACTGCTTCATCTACCAGCTACGGGAGTTCATGACTGCATGCGTGGGTGCGGGTTACCCCCTCACGCGGTTTGTGTTCTGCACGGAGAACAAGCACCGCAGGGGATTCAACACTGCGCCACTGGGCAAAAGTGAGTCACGTGGTGGGTGTGCACCAATTCACAGGCCCTCTCGTCCTTCTTTGTCGTCCGAAAGGCTTCGCGACTCTCTTCTTGAACGTCGAAGCCCTTCGAAAAGCCCTCAAACCTCTTCTTCTTGCAGAATAAGTATTCAGAGCAGTTTATCGTGAGCTATCGGAGCACGGGGAGGAAACGTGACCAGGGGGACCCAGGTTCGTCGCATTGCAGTGGCATCTCTGCATCCCCTTTCGCATCTCGGGCCACGATTTTCGGCCCTAAAGCTACGATCGGCTCACGCTCGCAACTTCTTCTCGATAATACGATTCCCAGCAGCGGAGGTGTGCAGAGCAATGCGCGCTCACATGCAAAAACAACGGTTCGCAAGAAAAGTGCAAATTCTGTGCAAATTGCTTCATAACCGGTCGACATCGAATCCCCAGTCCCCGACATCGAATCCCCGACGTCCATCGTGCAATGCATGCATGCGAAAGTCGACAGCTTCAAACAAACCTGACACTCCGAAGCAACACAAGTCTAGCCGGGTGGGGGCCATACTCATAATAAACGTTATTGAAGGCTTTGTCATATGTATGTACGTTGATCTATCACCCATAGACTATGAGGTGCTTTCACTCTGCATGTATGCATTTTCTTCCAGGGTCTGTTCACGTCTCTGCACGACGTGTTGTGCTTTGAGGGTGAATCTTGTGCTCTTAAATACGGTAGCTCGCATTAGATTTGCAAAAGCTGCAGGATGGCAACCCACATAACCAGCTGCCTTTCTCTCACACCCCAAACGCCCAAGAGTGGTGAGCTCAGCAGGTCTGCACCTTGCAGTGCACGGTTTTTACTGGGTAGGCACGGACCCAATAGTGGCAGGACCCACCGTCGCCTGCAAACTGTGGCAGCCAGCAGTGGTGCCAGCAAGCCTGAAAAGCCTGACAAGCGTCCTCATGTCGTCGTCGGCAATGAGGTCTACTACCTCTGGGTGGTGCGTGTTTACACCCAACTGCTCCCCTGTCAAAAACCAACAAGGGTAAGCTCTAAAGGTCTACACCCGCTTCTGCAGGACGATACACCTAAGCCGTTTTGGGAGAAACTCGTGCAGGGTTGCAAGGTATGGTGTATATGGTCACGCACCCATATGCATGGGGTATATGGTCTGTGGTCCTTGCAAACTCGTACCCTGGAGGGATCCCAGCTGGCCAACAGACCGGCACGTGCAGGACAGTTTCCAGCGGTGGTGGTTGGTGAAGTGGTACAAAGAGTACGAGTACACCATCGTCCCTGCTGCTGGCATGACTGGCGTCGGAGTGGCCGCTGCTTTGTTCACGGTGCCAACTATCAGATACGTCATCCCCTCCATCTTCTACGCGATCTTCAGCCCTCTGCTCAGGTAGAGAGCAGGTATGCAAGGCCACGGTTTGACAATGCATGCATGTACACAGTGCAAAGCCTGCTGTGCCTGCTGCTCGAAAGCTTGGCCTTGCACAACACATGTCCCAGGCTGGGTTCTGGTATACAGCTATTTTTTTCAACCTAAAAGTGGCACGAGCACGCCGGCGTGGCACCGATTTTTCCCTGTGCCCTCTGCACACCCCTGCTGGCCAGGTGGTTATTGCTGTACCCTTGTAACTTGCTGTATTGGAATTCCCTGACAATATCACTCGAGTTGGGTGTGGTACCCATAGAATAGTATCATTACTATACCTAATCAGCTACAGTGTACCAAAAGGTGGAAACCCCCGCATAAACCACCCACCTCTCCACCCCCACTACCACTCACCCACAGTTGTGGCTGCCCAGGTTGCGGGCATTTTGGCGTGCATGTTACTCTGAGTTTAGTCCCTCCCATTTCTGCAGGGAGGACGCCTGGACACCTTTGAGGGTGGTGCTGGAGGAGGGTTTAGGGTTTAGGGTGGCGCTGAAGGAGGGGGTGGAGCGGTGCAGCCACCCAAACACAACGAGGCTGGTGGCAGCGGGGGCAGGGGAGACAAGGTACGTCACACCTTGCTGAAGAAGTACTATGTGATTAGCGCCTTGACTATGCTGTGCACCAGTAGATATTGTTTGCCTGGAAAAGAGACTGTGTGTAGCTTAGGGCGTGGCACATGTGGAAAGTAATTCACCGCACTAAAAAACTGTAGGCTGTATGCATGCTTGGCAGGGCATGCCAAGTCCCGCCCGCACTCGCTGTGCATCCCGCTAATCCCGCCGAGCGTTTGGTCGCACATCTGCTGGAGAGCAACCCTCTTGTCCCGCTGGATTTGAGTTGGGGGTTTGCACCATCTGTGGGGTACCAGAACACACGCGTGCTGCTTTCCCACACCCCCTGCACCTGCTGCGTAACCCACTCGCAGCCGTGGTGCAGCCTGGTATTTCCGGGCGTTTAAAACCGCCTACTGTGCAGCCATGTATTATTCCACTGCATAACCTTCCAAATCGGTTTCCTAGAAAAAACGGTTCTCTTTTTGTTGCAGGACGAAACCATATGTTTTGGTGTGAAGCCCTGGGGAGAGTTTTACCTTACTGCGCTTCGTTGCTCTGCGGCCATTCCAAATGGTGGTGAGGCAGGAAGTGGTGTAAACCAGTCGGAGTGGCAGGAACCCTTTATTTACTCCTACCTCTACCTTCACTATGGACCTTGTAGAATTACCATTAGTATTCCCCTGCTAGCACTTGCAGCGTTTTACCTCATCTTGCCTGTCTTGCCAAGGTGGGGTTATTTCCCCCCATTACAGTTTTTTGTAGTGACGAGTTTCACTCAGCAACCCTTCAGGGTCTCCTTCACCAACTGAAAGTCCTTCTTCACGAGCGCAGTGCCATTTTTGATGGATGCCTCATGTGTCCACAGCTCACGTTTGGGTCACCCTGGCAGGGCTGCAAATAGGGCTGCAGACGCAGGGGAAATCGATCCAAAAGGGCATTGCGCTGGTGGAGACGGACTTTCAGCTGGGGCAGGAATTCCTGGAGGGTTGCTTTGTCAAACAGATAGGGGGGGGGGGGGGGGTTGGGGGTTTCGGTTTTCTGATTTTGGTGCCACTAAGTAGTGTTACTTTATATCTTAATTAAAGCTCAATTGAGGAAGGTTAACCAGTCATGGTACATTATGACGTTGGGGTCTGCTCGCTAGGCCAGGGGGATCCCAATTGTTAACATGATTTTTGGGCCAGTGGGGGTGGGGGTGGGGGTGCGGTGTGCATGGGGCACATTGGCCTTGGTGTAGGCATTGCCTTGACATCGACTCCTCATTGTCATCGCACTAGTACTGCATATGGTGGTTGGGGATGGGGCGTTGGCCAGACAATGTATGCTTGTGATAAAAACTTCCCATTAACTGCTGGCGCATGTTGTGACGAGTTTTGTTGGCACGGCACATTGAGTCGTTGTCTAAGAACAGGGGCAATTGCCAAGGCGCCATTGACCTGGCCTCGGCGTAATGCCTGCAATATACACATCCCAAGTAGTTCTTTGGAAACTATAACCAGGGGTTGACGCCCAGCTGCTGGCACAGTGGGACGCGGGCTGCTGATGACCAATGCCACGGCGAAAAAGTTGCGGCCATGCAGTCTAGGGTTTTAGGGTTTTACTTGAGAAACAACATCGTTCATGCATGCATGCATATTCTTCGAGGGTCTATTTACGTCTCTGCACGACCTTTGTTGCCTCGAGAGTGTTCTTTATCCTCTTAGACACGGCACTTCGCTTTAGTTTTGCAAAGGCTGCAGGATGGCAACCCACATAACAAGCTGTCTTTCTCTCACACCCCAGTGGTGAGCTCAGCAGGCCTTCCACTGCAACTTGCAGTGCACGGCTTCCACTGGGAAGGCACGGACCGGGTAATGCCAGGACCCACCGTCGCCTGCAAGTTGCGGCAACCAGCAGTGGTGCCAGCAAGCCTAACAAGCGTCCTGAGGTCTCCTTCGACTGGGCCACCGGCCTCTGGGTGGTGCGTAAACACACAGCTGCTCCCCTGTAAAACAACAGTAAGGAAAAGCCCTAACGGTCCACTTGCTGCTGCAGGACAATACCCCTAAGCCGTTTTGAGAGAACATCCTCCAGGGATGCAAGGTAAGGTAATTGGTAACACACCATGTGCATGGTGTATGTGGGTTTTGTCCTTGCAAAGTCATACCCTCGAGAGGTGCCTGGTGTATGTGGGTTTTGTCCTTGCAGATACATACTCTCTAGATACCTCAGCTGCCCAACAAACCCCACACCGAGTGCAGGACGGTTTCCAGCGGTGGTGGTTGGTGAAGTGGTACAAAGAGTACGAGGACATCATCGTCCCCTCTGCTGGCATCGCGGGTATAGGAGTGGTCACTTTTGTGATCGCCGTGCCATTATTCCGATATGTCGTCCCATTTCTTGCCAAGACAATTGTCTACGTCCTTTTCTGCGCGGTCAGCAGCATCTGCTCAAGTAGAGAGCAGGAAATCAGGCACAAGGGCCGTCTGCCCAGTGGTGGTATTCGGTGAGCCTGACAGTCAATGCATAGACACCGTGCAGGGCCTGCCATGCCTGCTGCTCTTGTCTTGTACCGCACAGGATATAGGCGGATGGGGTTTGGGCGTAGTGGTTAACACTGCACGACCACACCGGTGTGGCACCGCTTGTTCACTACGCCCTCTGTAGACTGCATTGCTGGCCAGGTGGTTATTGCTGCAGCTTGGGGTCTGTGCATGTTATCCTTAGTTTTATCCCTCCCATTTCTGCAGAGAGGGCGCCTGGACACCTCTGGAGGGTCGCAGGTGCGGGGTGGCGCTGCAGAAGGGGAGAAGGGGTACAACCACCCAAGCACACCCCGGCCGGGGGCAGCGTGGCAGAGGAGAGAAGGTAAGGTCACACCTTTGCTTTCAAACCCCGAAAGAAACCCTACGTGGATACTAGTAGCGGCGTGACCATGCTAGGCCCCTATCATATATTTCGAACTGCAATAAATTCTTGAAAGACTGTTCGTAGCCAAGGGCGTGGCATGTCGTAACCGATCCTAAGGGTGGCCGCCCTAAAATTCATGCTTAGTGCATGCATGGCAGGGCATGCCAATGCCCCCTCGCATCCGCGGTGCATCCCGCCCAGTATTTTGTTGCACATTCTGCTGGAGAGCAGCCATGCTATCCTGCTGCACCCGAGTTGGGGGGTTGCGCCATCGTTTTCATGCAAAGCTTGGCATGGCACGGTCACACCCTGAGCTTTATCAATTGTCACCCACGTGAAAATGTCGCTTTGAAAAGTAGACTCCTGGCTGGGCTCGCTGCAGGACCCACTCGCAGCCGTTGCCCAGCGTGGTATTATTATTATTACAAGCGTTCCAGCCACAAAGGCCAGATCAGCAATCAACCTTGCTCAAGCATGCGCCACTCACTCCTGTCCTGGCATTGTTTGTACCATTTTTGGATGTGTCTAGCCTGCACGTCCTTAGTAGCGTGGTATTACCATGCGTAAGAACGCCTACTGTGCAGCCCGTGTACTAACCTGCTCCATAACCCGCTCTCAAGTGGGTTTCCTTTGTTACAATGATGCGCCCTCTGTTGCAACAGCAACCCACACATTTTCCTGTGCTGACGTAGGGATTTTTCTCCAACCTGCTCAAGGGAAGGCCTTGGGCTCACTGATACTCTTTTTTGGCCGTGGGTTCACTGATACTGTTCAAAAGTAGGGAGACACTTTGGCGCCCTTTGATTCTTCCTAATCATCTGCAGCCTGGATGGCCAGGTTCTTGCCGTCTGAATTTGTGGCCACCTTGATTGCCAGGCCGACTTCCTGCCTCACCACCACCCAGAATGAACGTAGACCTTACTCCGCTTTGGTGCTCTGCGGTCATTCCAAATGGTGGTGAGGCAGGGAGTGGCCCTGGGCGTCAAGGTGGCCATTACCCCGGACGACAACCACTGGGTCACCCAGGCTGCTCAATGCCCTTCGTGATGACCTCGGCCTGCGTCCTCAGCTCGCTCGTCCTCGTTCAGCAAACTTTTTAGGGTTTAGGGCATCCAGTGAAGAAGGACGTGCTGGTGGGGGATTTATTGAATGTGGCCCAGTCACCGGGGTTGTCTCTTTTCAATGACAGAATGTAGGCGTCCCTTTTTCCTTTCTTTGGCACCGACTCAGTCTCAGCGAGTCTCACAGTTTATTGTACAGTACAGGATCTGTAAACATTGTGTTGAACGTTGCAGCCACTGGCTGAGCCAGTCTAAGATGGTCTCAAAGTGTAAAATCTCCTCACATGAGGCATTACGCTAGCTATGCATATAACAGATCAACATCGGGTATATTCTTTTGCCGCAATTTGCCAAAAACTGTAACAGTTGCAAAAGCAGAAGCATTGTGCCTGATGTTCACTTGAGACTGATGAAGAGTACCCCAGCACTGCTAGAAGCCTAGGCTAAAAGCAATTGTCCCAGGAAGATGGTCTAGGGACATCCCCAGATACCAACAATCTCAGACCGTTGTTGCTGGCACTGGTGACAGTGACCTCCTAGTACAGCTACTTTGTACAAGGTAACAGCCAAATTGGCTGATTGCCGCATGCAGCTCAGCTCAGTGGCACTTCATGCATGCATGACTGATTTGAAGGACTTATGATGCATGAAGCATGATGCATGCAGATAGATGCAGTGCATGTACTATAATATTAAACCAGCATTGCATATGCTGCCCCATCCCAGTGCAGCATCCCATTCCAGAAACTGTGGGGATCCCACAATTGCAAGCTGCGCTGTCCATAACTGAGCTATTAGTATCATTCTGGCTCAGCTGGACTCCCGGTCTTGGACACCCAGATGAAGTTTTCTCCTTGTGTGTGAAGTGCCACTGCACTGGTCACTGGTGGAAGCCTCCCCATCTGCTTCAGTTTCTCCCTCCCCTCGACACTGCTGGCCAAATAACACACCTACAAGACGGAAAGGTCATCAAAGCTTTTGCCGGGGTTTTGATACATACCCCGCACCTATTCTGTTGAGGGGTGGGGTGCACAAACTCCTACAACCCTACAGCATGAAAAGCCCACGAGCGTGAAAGGCAGAATGGACCGACATGTGACATTAAAGGTGGTCATGTGCCATCAAAGGTGGTCATGTGACATTAAAGGTGGTCATGTGCCATCAAAGGTGGTGCATCGTGAACCAGCAATTGGCTGGGAAACTCGCACAGGCAGGCAGTGACAGCAGTCATGCAGCCCTCGCGGGGTGGGTAACAACGAGCATGACACATGCGTACACACATATGAAACCCCAAACCTTCAACCCTACACCAGCGTGCACACATTGCCAGGGACCATAGGTTTCACCACTCACCAGTGCCAGCGCCGCCACCTAAAACGTAAGGGTTTAAGGGTTAGAGTATAGGGTTTCACCACTCACCAGTGCCAGCGCCGTCACCTAAAACGTAAGGGTTTAAGGGTTAGAATCTAGGGTTTCACCACTCACCAGTGCCAGCGCTGCGACCTAACAGTATAGGGTTTAGGGTTTCACCACTCACCAGTGCCAGCGCCGCCACCACCGCCACTCCCACCCCCTGCTTCAGTGGCGACCACCTCAGCATGTCAAACAACTGCACGAAGGTGTACGGGGAAGAGTCAGGCCAATGCATACAATCAGAAATACCAATGAAAGGCGTTCCAAGGCAAATATTGCCCTGTGTTGGGGTGTAGGGTTTAGGGTTTACAGCAGCCATATGTGCACTCGGCTTTGCAAAGCTTTCTTGGCGTCATGCAGGTTCAGACATCACCTGCCAAGTCTTCAGACATACATAAATTCAAGCGTGCCTTCATGCCAAAAATCAAAACCCTACCTGCAGTGCCACGCACATTCTCCGCAAGGAACGCCACCCTAAACCCTAAATCCTAAACCCCTAACTAATACCCTACCTCCATTGCTGTGCGCATCCTTCAGGGGACACGCCATTCTTAATCCAAACTCTATACCTAAAACCCCTGACTAGAACCCTACCTGCAGAGCCGTGCGCATCCTCTAGGAGGCACGCCATCCCAAACCCTAAACCCGAACGTAAACCCTACCTCCAGAGCCGTGCGCATCCTCCAGGACTCACGCCACTCGTCAAAGGAGATGCGCTGATTGGCAGTGTCCCTGAAACTGCAGAAATTCTCCTCCAGCCACTTGTCCACCATGGCCACAAGCCCAGGGGTCAGGTCTTCTGGGTCTGGGGAGTGGGGTGGGGATGGGAGGTTGTGGACATGATCCATCCTGAAGGTTGGTTCTAGGATGTAGAAAAGAATTCTTGTCCTTTACCCCACCAGCTGCAGCCACTGCTTTGCCAGGGTGTACATCCCAGGGAGCAGGTCACCTGGCTACGAGTAAATTTAATTTACTCTTAAAAGAGGGAACTTAAAAGGGGAAAAAATACATATTGCATTTTTCAAATTAAAAGGATCCGGGCGGGTGTCATGTCTACAGCTTGTTATCCCACACGGGCAATTTGTGCTCTGTACTGGCATTGCGTACACCAATTGCACAATGTACAGTCCCCAATCGCTGCGCTGCCTAACATTGTAGGGTTGGCGCTGCAATGTAGCCACGCTTGAGCCTGCACGCACCAGCCAGGATGCAGGGTATGCAGAATGGCAGCGGAGCCACCGTTCCCCTCCCCTGCCCACCTCCCGCCCCCTCCTCACCTTGAGGAAGCGCAGCACCTCGGGGTCCGCCTGTGCCCTAGGGTTTTGCCCCAGCCCCAAAAACCTCCTCCGCCTCCCCGAGCCTCCCCAGCAATAAGCTGCACACCCCTTGCTCCAAGTTGGTGGCATGCACATGTTCGAATGTGTCGCGGGCGGCTTGAACCCCCCACGGGTTCCTGCAGTAGATTGAGTGCACCAGCTGCGCCTTGGCGAGGGCAAAGTGTGCATCCGGGGAGGCGTATAATGCGGTGGAGGAGGGGAGGGCGCGGTGCAGGGCCACCTGGGGGGAAGGGGGTATTACCTTAAAGGGTAGAATTGGTGTGGGGCATTACCTTCAAGATTAGAATTGGCGTGGGTTTGGTGAAAGGGGTGTGATATATGAAACACAGAATCTGACAGAGTGTGCTGCCCGGATTCATCCCCGGAGTAGGCCTGTATTGAGCGAGATGGACGCTTTACACGATGGATTCCGTGCAAATACTGTCACAATACCAAATATCCTTCATTTCTGCCTTTCTGATCAGACGCTGATCAGCTCCAATGATGCATTGAGCTCTCACGAGACACTGATCAGCTCTCATGATCCACCGATCAGACACAGATCAGCTCGCATGAGACACTGATCACCTCTACCGATCAGACACAGATCAGCTCGCATGAGACACTGATCACCTCTACCGATCAGACACTGATTAGCTCGCATGAGACAATGATCACCTCTACCGATCAGACACTGATCAGCTCGCATGAGACAATGATCACCTCTACCGATCAGACACTGATTAGCTCGCATGAGACAATGATCACCTCTACCAATCAGACACTGATCAGCCCGCATAAGACACCCGCTTCCAGGCCTCCGGAGCACACTTTACCTGTTTAGGGTGATGGTCCTAAACCCTAAGTCTGGGGTTTCATCAAACCCTAAACACTTAACCCTTAAACCATCCCTACCTGCTCTGCGCAGGTCAGGAACTCCAGTGCGCGTGCCAGGGTACTAACGCTAAACCCTAAACAGACCCTAAACAATCCCTACCTGCTCTGCGCAGGTCAGGAACTGCAGTGCGCGTGCCAGCAGCTCGGCCCGCTCCCCCTCGTCCCTCCCCTCGTCCCCCAGCAGGCGCTGGAGTGAGGCAAGGCCCTGAGCCCTGGGTTTGGCGTCATCAAGGGGGCGGCTCAATTGGAGAAGCGCAACATCGGGGAGGATTCCCTGGGAGAGGAGGAGGGAAACAAGCGTAAGGACGTTTTACTGAAAATGTGTACTACACAGGGCCCTGTGGGAAGGCAAACAAGCGTACGGAGATTTGGCTGAACTGGGGTAAATGGGGCTATATATTACATAAAGGGGCTTGGAGAAGGCTCAGCAATCGCAGCAAGGGTGGTGTAGGTGGTGGGGTGCTGGCCATCATGTACATCATGCCCATGGTGAAGTCAAGGCAGTGTACTGTAATCAGTGATCAGAGCTCATGTGGGCTTTCTAGCAGCTGCATCGCCAATGCAGCGAGGTGCATGGGCTGCATGGGCATGTGATGGTGTCGGTTTTACAACAGACTTGGTCCGGCTAGGTGTTCAGCAACCACCCTCAAATCAATTTAAAACGCATGTTTTCTAGGGCTTTCTAGCACCTGCAAATTGCATTGAAGCCGATATTGTAGCCAATGCAGGGAGATTGGCTCTTTGATATATTTAGAATGATCCAATAAGATTAGATATGCATCCCTAACCCTCTAATCCATATAATCCATCACTATCAAATGCCCATGCACATTCTCCCTGATCAGCATCAACAACGGAATTAAAACTTCAACACTGCTTCATGCATGCTTGCATTTCTTACTCTATTAGTCTGGGTGGCTAGGGTGACAGCATATTGAACATATGTCCATAGTATGGCGTGCATGGCCCAAACTGTGGACACATTTCAGTTGGGCTATGACCAATGGGCTATGCATACTAGTATAGTATGAGGCGTTGGCACATGCGCCCAACAACGGAACTACCATTGGCAAAGCTGACCAATAGCCTGCCCCTTCTTTCTTCAACCCACCTCCAGCCTCTTGTCGAGGTCAGTCATCAAGTCGCCATCCACGCTGTATGCCTCCAGCAGCCTCACACTAGAGCTCAGCAGTTGGCATGGACCGCCCACATCACCCCCTCCCACATGCACAGCCGCGTCGCGGTAGGACATGGCAAGGATGCGCGCGAGGTCCCTTGCGCGTGGGTCCTCTGCTGGGGTGTCGTATAGTAGTTCGAGACCCTGCTCCATCACTGGGGATATGTCCCCCGCTTCGTACAGGCGCAGCATCGCACCCAGTGCCGCATCCTTGGACCAGGTGTAATCGTCCAGGCTTACGCTGGGTTCCGGGGCAGCTGCTGCTGCGCATGCTGTGGTTATTGAGGCCCGTTGGGGTAGCGAGCGTCTGTGGGAAGGCTGCCTGACATGGGTGTGCGGTAGGTGGCATGGTATGACAAGGCCAGTCAGCCTTGGACGACCCAACAGGGCTGTCGACTCCATTGAATCGTGCAGAAAAGGGGATCACAAAACTGAATAACAACTCTGTCAGTCCGTCAGGCGAGTGGGTGTACTGTACGTCTGCCAGACGTGGCTCCAGTATACAAGATGAACACTTTGCAGATTTCTGACGTGGAATGAAGGTCAACCACTTTAAAGACGCAGGACCAAAGCTGTGGACCCTTGATAACGCAAAAACACTATGTTACTGCTACTGGGCACACAGATGAGGTTGCTGAAGCAAGGGTTGACCTTGTTCAAGTCGGTCACATTGGTTAGAATGCCCCACTGATAATTATAAGCGCGGGAAAGCTGGGTAGAAGGTGGAGTCGTGACAGGCAACGTGTGTGCAGTGCTGCATAGGCAATAGGGTGGTTTTCAACATAAGTTTTGCCTTGTACCCGTTGTATTGGCTCAAGTTTGAGGTGCCGGGGATATCTTTGTCGCAGTTATTCAGCACTACATGGCGTAAGTTGCAAGTTGCAGATGCATGCATGCATATGCAAAGCTTGGAAAGAAACAACTTGTTCCGTGACTGTATGAAACCGTCCAACGGTCAACCCTACTTCACCTTATCTGCGACGTTAGCTTCCTTGCAACTGTTGCAAAGCATGGGTGCGCTAACAGGGCTGCGTGTGGGGTCCATCCATGACCCCCTTCAGTCTCAGAATAAAACACCAGCATCCAGCCTGATATTGCGAAAAAGCTAATCAGGAGACTCCTGTTTTCAACAGCAGTAACTGCACCTTGCTTAGCTTGCCCTTAAACTTGACGCGGGCGTGTGCAGCCTTGTTGGAACGTCACCGTTGCAGCCAGTTAGGACCCCATGCCTGTCAAGGCATCGTGTGGCCTATGTGGCCACTCAAGGTGGATTCTGGCGCAAGGCCCCAAGGCTGCAGCTGTGTGGTGTTGGATTGCCCAGACTGAAGCTGGGTAAGAAAGGCAGGGTGGTAAATTTTGTGCTACCACCCTATATAGCTTGCAGTGCTTTAACCATTTTCACACCTGAACTCAGTTCGAACCCCTTCTCCCCCAACCCTGTCACCCATGTTGCATGTTACCTTTGCAACATACTCCCTAACCCAGTATGTGGTTTTGTTGCAAAGGCCAGCATGCGCACATCAGCGGCAACCTCAACCTTTGCAGGCCCTAGTACCCGCAAACAAAGCGCTGCCAAACGATGTGGACACCTCTGGAGCGTGGCAGGTGCAGGGTGGCGCTGGAGGAGGGGGAGCAGGAGGAGGTAGTGAAGGAGGGGGAGGAGGGGTACAACCACCCAGGCACACCGAGGAAGGTGGCAGCGGGGGCAGGGGAGGCGAGGTACGGCTGGGGTTGGTGGAAAGGGGTATATGCGTGGTGGGTGAACAACCTGCAGGGTATCATATATCTGCAAACCTGCTAGGCCGATTACACCTGTACTAAAGTAGTACTAAAGTAGTATTATAGTATGACTGCAGATGTATGATACCCTGTATTGTTACTTAAAACCTGTAAACCCTACAGAAGAAGGGTACCCAAGTGCCACTGTCGGATACTATTAGCGGCTTGACCATGCTGGACACCAGCATTAATTGCTGACACTGCAAAAAATCCCTCAGAAACTGCTTGTAGCCCAGGTAGAGCAGGGTTTAGTACACGAGGAAACTGAAACGAGATTGTATTTAATTTTACAAGAATTTATTTATATAAACACTGCCCTATATGCATGCATTGCAGGGCAGGCAGGCCTGTGCATTCCGCCGAGCGTTTGGTCGCATATTGTGCTGGAGATCATCCCTGATATCCATCTACATTTAAATTGGCGGGTTGCACCATCGTCATATGCAGGCATGTCTTTTCCCATGGCATATGCCCACACCCCGCCTGCATCCGCTGCAGAACCCACTCGTAGCCTACAATGCAGCCTGTGCTATATTCTGCTGCATTACCCGCTTCCAACCGGGTTTTCCTTCCCTTTTCCCATCCTTTTACAGTGTGCGCTTCCAGTTCAGGGCAAAACCGTGCTTTTTCTTGTGAAGGCCTGGGGGGAGTTTTTCCAGCAGCTCACCGCACGCTTGACCGCACTGCTACTCCTTTTTGGTGCCCTATATGGGTTCCAGATGGCGCTGAGGCAGGGAGTGGCCCTGGGAATCAAGGACGCCCTAAGCCCAGGTGACGGCAACCTGGCCACCCAGGCTGGGCTGCGATCGGAGTTGGAGACGCACCGCGCGGAGTTGCGCAAGGAATTTGGGCTGGTCGGGGAAGACATCCAGCTCTCAGGGCGGACCCTCAGGAAAGACATCCAGCTCTTGGAGAAGAGCCTGCAGAAATCTTTCAAGCTGTGGGGAGCGGCCGCGGTTGTTGTGATCGTGGTTGGCAGGAGGCCGTGGAAGTAGGCAAGGGCTGTCCACCAGTCCCGGGCCAGGGCTTGGTAAGTAATACGCATAAAAATAAGAACATGGTATAAAGAGTTGTGTTTTTATTTTAAAACAATGATATCAGATGGTGGCAAGCCAGCTGCGGTGGAACTGCCACTGCACTTAGGCACTGGCAGCATGACTTTTTTCACAGTCTGTGGTGGGCTGGTGGGCACATGTTGGCCAACCAGCTGCGGTGGAACAGCTACTGAAGCGGGTCAGCAGGTAAAAGGAACAAAACTTGAATACCGTATGGCCAATGTAAGGCCAACGCCGAGTTGTGTTCCTATTACGCGCTGATATGAGTGCAGTAGCTGTTCCACCGGAGCTGGTTGGCCAATGTTTGCTAATGAATAATGATACCAGCATCGATGTCTCCCCAGGAACAGTCACGCTGCCATGGCGCGACTCTGCAGTGTCAGCCAAGGTGCCTGGTGAAGTCTCCCATCCACACGGTTTAGTGAACGAAGTCTGTGGGCGGGCTATTCAATGTCGGATCAAGGACCTTAAGGGATTGAGGACCTTAAGCGATTTTGAATAGCCCGCCCACAGACTTCGTTCACTAAACCGTGTGGATGGGAGACTTCACCAGGCACCCTGGGTGACACTGTAGCCTACGGGTTTTGAGTCGCGCCATGAGCAGCAGCTGGCAGCGTTTGAAGAGTGTGTTCAGGGCTGGGAATAGCCTGGCTAGTAGGTAGTATCGCAGGACTTTGACTCACGTGTTCAGCATAGAAATGTGTTCAGCGGGGGCCAATTATTAATATATATGCCAAGGACAACTGTTACACACACACTGTCATTGTGTCCCCTTCCAATTGGCCAGACACCCAAAATTTTGCTTTTAAAGGCGTGGCGATTTACAATGGTTTTTGGCAATGGCGCTCCCTGCCAGCCCTGTGGGACCGTTCATCGTACAAAATGGTGTTACATAGCTGCCCGCCGGGCAGTGCCACATCGTGTTGTCAAATTGTCACTGACAATGAGTGGCCCAGGAGCCCAAGGAAATGTATATGCCGTCAGTTTAAAAGTGACTGAAAAGTAATGGATCAATTGAAATCACTCCAGATGGTGGCCATGCAACAGGATCGTGTAGTGTCAAAAACCGCTGTGCACGCAATTCAAGTTTAGGGTGCACCCACAGTAAATGTTCAGCTTCCCAGTGCGACAATAACCCTAGCAGGGTAAAAGACCCATGGTGCATCCACACCCCAACCACACCCAACCACATCCAACTGTTTTGCATTCAATGCCGGGCGCCCAGCCGCTAGTTGTTGCAAACGCCCCGCAGGCTCACCCCAAAACCCTCACCAAGGGTTTGAGGCCCATATGCACGCACGCCATTGACCCTCCCGAGGGTTTGGGTCTGCTGTGCACGCCCTTGTGCTCTGGCTGACCACCCGCCATGGGGCACTGCTATACCCTTGTAAACCCCACGCCCACCGCTTTGTCAAACTCTGCTGGCAAGCGAGAGCCAGTGTGCGCCCTTGACTGTCCATGGAGGGTGGCAGTGTGCATCCATGCCCCACATGCATTGCCAGCGCTCGCAGGGGCACCCAGCGTGGTTGCCATCACGCGCACGCTGGCAGCGAATCCACTGGAGCTTATGGGAGCGTTCGGGGTGTAGAAAGTCGCCGATCGTGCAAACACAGTGTGGAAGATTGCAGCGAGTCCAACACCCTTGCCAGGGTTTGGCAGCCAAGGCCAATGTACTCACGCATGCTGATTGCTGCACCGGGCATTGCTGCTCAAGCAGGAGCGCCCAGTGTGGTTGCGATGGCGCGCACGCTGGCTGCGAATGCACTCGAGGTGATGGGGGTGTTGGGGGTGTAGAAGGGGTTGGACACCGCATCGGCAAACGCGGTGTGGAACCTCCGGAAGATGCTGCGCATCTCCTCCTCTTGCACCTTCACATCGGTTATGACGAGGATGAATTTGGAGCGGGTGTTTGTCACATAGCCGTACACCTTGTGGTGCTCGGTGGGGTAGAGCAACCCTAGGTAGGGTTCCGGGGTTTCGCCAGGACGCTTGGGCGCTGAGGCTGCGGGTAAGGAGGTAAGAGTTAGGGCAACTCAGAGGGTTTAGGGCAATTCAGAGAGTTTACTTCAGATGTAGCCGTACACCATGTGGTGCTCTGTGGGATACAATAACCCTAGGTAACCCTCGGTAGGATTCCCGGGTTTCGCCATGGCCGAGGCTGTGGGTGGGTGGGTGGGGAAGTTTAAAGTCCAACGGAGGGGGTGGCGTCTCAATTAGGGTAATTTGAAAGGGCCTGAGGCGAGCATAAGTGTATTGCGGGAGGAGGCGGGGGGTGAGGCTAATAAGCACGACATCTACGTGAATTCTACAAGATGTAGGGCGGGGCCTACGGCGGTATTTGCAAGCCGAATGGCCCGGCCAGCGCCTTTAAGTATTCATGCAGTTTTCCTGACAGTCACCTCTGTGCCCCAGTGCACTAGCCAGGTACCACTAGCCAGGTGGCCACAACGCACGATGCAAACACCCCCGCCTGCCCGCCACCCCGCCCCACGCGCCCCAGGTCTCTCCTCCATTGCATCCATCGCACAGTGCACAAGATGGCATTGCTGATGTCAGGACCTCCCTAGCACGATTGCACCGACAAGCATCACACCCCCCACTCCCGTCCCTCCACATGCCACCACAAGTCGGCTCTTGCAACCAAACCCACCCGCACCCCATGCCCTCCCTCATCCCCACCCTAACGTGCCCCACCTCTCTCCTCCACCGCATCCAGCGCGCAGTGCACGATGGTGTTGAACTTGAGCAGGTCGTCCGTGGGGTTGGGGGAGAACGTCTCCAAAAAGAGCGGGTTGTTCTACAAAAAGTGGGAAACAGTGGGTGGGGATAAGAGTTGGGTGGAGAAAAAGGTTGTGAGTGTCTGTTTTTTCAGCTTATAGAAGCCGAGGGAAAAAAGGGGCATGCATGCATGCATATGCACGCAACATGAGATGAAACGGCAACTGCAACCCCGTCCGTGGCGGAGAGGAAATAAAGCAAGTTTCAGGAGACTGGTGCTTCAGTCCTAACTCGGTAGTCCCGCACCTGTGGCCCAACGACTGCCGCACAGACGATCATGGTGCCCTTTCTCCTCCTGTCTCACATCGGGATCACCCCAGTGTTGCTATGCCACCAAAAGGAAGACAGGAGATACCCAGTTGCTGTGGCGGGCTGTGGTGGGGACCAGGTGTGGGTAAGGTTGCTGAGTGTTTGGCGAGATTGCGTCCAGGAGGTATAGACCTGTCTGCTGTGTCTAGAGCGTCTAGAGCAAAGCAGCATTGGCTGCGGGATGCAAGCGTGGAGATGCAAGCGTGGAACAGCAGATAGGAATTTCTCGTGCATACGACGGTTCGAACACGCAGTGGCAGACATTTCAAGTGTTTAAAACACAGCAAGTAGGGTCCTTGGTTTTGAACCCAAGTGTATTACCCCCCTGCACCTTTTCCACAGGCACTAAAAGGCAAGTGAGTGTACTGTACACTACAGTGGGTACCCAAAGCAACCCGCTCACACTCCATTGTCGTGTGCCCACGTCTTTCAGCCACCAGCTACAGCGGAATGCCAGGCTTTGCTCGCACATGCATCGCCATGCCAACACATGCATTGGTCCAATGGTCCCCCATGTGAGATTACACCTCCCCTGCCAACACGCGAGGTCACGTAACATATAACCACCTTTGATTCAGACCAACTTCAGCCACACTCAACAGCCGGAACTTCCAAGGGTCCCACCACTTCCTTGCAAGTACTTCAGTGTATGCCACAATGCATGCATGCGCCAACACCCGTCCAGCCTTGATGCTCCCCTTGGACTTCCCCTGATAGCCACACGAGTCCCATAACACACCAGCACCCGCCATGCCGCCGCCCCTTGTCGCCACCTCCGCCCTCCTGCTATTGTGGTGGGTGGCAGCATGCCATGCCGGGGCACTGTGGCCGCAACCCCAGCACCAGGTGAGAGCCAACACCCCATACAAGGTTTTCAGGAAAAAATAACTAACCTGGTTGGTTTTCACGGATTGCGACTAAATTATATATTATATTGCAGTTATATGTAATTATCCAGCAGCAACCTGGGGCACCCAAAGGGCCCCCTTTGCCCCCGACCACACGAGTTTCCCGGCCAAAGACCTAAAACCCTAAAAACCATGGCTGTGACCTAACCCTAGAACCCTTAACCCCATTCTGTCCTCAGGAGTTGCACGGTCAGGTGTACTAGCTGAGACACGACCGGTTCGAGTCTGAAATGGATGGTCATTCGGAGGTTGTGCACTAAACCCTCAGCTAAACCCTAGGCTCCACCTGCTTTGGCCACTGGAGTCGTATGGCCAGGTGTACTACCTGCGGGCATGACCGGTTCGAGTCTGAAGTGCCCGGCTACCACAATAAAACCCTAAACGGAACCCCTAAACCCTAGGCTTCGTGTGCTTTGGCCGCAGGAGTTCCATGGCCCAGGTGCATTACCTGAAGCATGACCGATTCAAGCTTGAGGTGCTCGGCTGGCACAACAAAACCCTAAACCCTTGTTGCCACTTCAGGTCCCCTGGATGTACGGCCAAGGCCTAAAACCCTACAACCCCATTCTGTCCACAGGAGTTCCACGGTCAGGTGTACTACCTGAGGCACGACCGGTCCGAGTCTGAAGTGCCCGGCTACCACAATAAAACCCTGAACGGAACCCCTAAACCCTAAGCTTCCTGTGCTCTGGCCGCAGGAGTTCCATGGGCGGGTGTACTACATGAGGCATGACCGATTTGAGTTTGAAGTGCACGGCTACCACAATTAAAACCCTAAACGTAAACCCTAAGCTCCTGTGCTTTGCCGTAGGAGTTTCACGGTCAAACCCTAAAACCCCTGTTCCATAGGAGTTCCATGGGCGGGTATACTACTTGAGGCATGACCGATTTGAGTTTGAGGTGCGCGGATACCGCAGCTACATACTGGACCAGGCTCTGGACAGGTGTGGGAAAAAACCCTACCCTAAACCCTAATTCCTAAACCCTAACGTGACAACAGCATGGATACCGCAGCTACATGCTGGACCAGGCTCTGGACAATGGCGCAGATTACACATAAAATGACACCCTAAACCCTAAACTAGCGACTGCACGGCTACCGCTACAGCGTCCTGCCTCCAGTGCAATGCATGCAAACAAGTCCTGCATATAAAACCATTGCATCTGTTGAAAATACTGCAAATCCCAGTCTTAACTCTGTCTCCCCAACCCTCCTCTCAATCCTGTTACAAATCCTACACTGAACCCCTGTGTAGGTACCTCCATCCTATTCCACACCCCCTCCTAGCAGCCCAGCCCCAGTGGGCTCGGGCATTGCCCTCAACCCTTCGTTTTCCCCCCCTTTCTAACCCTAGCTACTCTCAACCCTGTTCCAAACCCTAGACATCTTAACCCCCGTGCAGGTACCGCCACATCCTGTTCCACACCCCCTCCTACCAACCCAGCCCCAATGCGCTGGACCCAAGGCTGAGGCTCCTGGAGGGCCACATTCACAAGGTGCGCATTGACGGCAAAAAAAATGAAATAAATTAAATTCAGGATATATCTTGAATAAAACAATTTATCCCCAGCCCAGCCCCAATGCGCTGGACCCTAGGCTCAGGCTGCTGGAGGGGCGCATTCACAAGGTGCACAATGGCAACAATTATATTAAATATATATTAAGATTGCATTAAATATATATTAAAATATGTTAAAATGTATTAAATTTGACTGCCTGACCCCTGCCTTGGCAGCTGCGTGCGCATGCGGCTTCTTCCAACCAGTCTCTCGATTTGGACACCGTTGAGAGCCACCGACTGAGAGCCTAACCAAAAACCCTGCGCATAGCTTACAACAAGGAAGCCCTGGCATAATAATGCACACAGCATAATTCCTTGCACATTCCGAGTACAGAAGATTTTTTTATTACTATTTATTTTACTGATGTCCTGCCCCTTTCTACAGCTGCATGTGCACGTGGCTTCCTCCGACCAGTCACTCAACTTGAAGACAAACGAGAGCTACCGACTGGTGGTGGACGCGCCAACCGCCAGCATACAGGCAAGCCTGGGGTTTAGGGTGTAGGGTTCAGAACAGGGTACCGAACGGTGACGTGGGCGCCAGCACGTAAACGGTCGGGTGCAGGAGGGTGGGGGCCGTGTATACACTTTAAAGTACCATTTCTTACTTTAAAGTACCAAATTTGTCCAACCTCTTGGTTCCCTTGCACAAGCGCATGCTTTGGTTGGTGTGCTGAGTGGGTGTTATTCGGTGCCATCTTTTCACACACATTGTTGTTCTTCTAAAGCCCAATAATTGTTCCCTCCTGGGCAGGCTCGCACTGTTGTGAGTGTGTAGAGGGATACCTTTTCCTCGTTAGTTCTCACACTCGGTTTATTATTTCTTACTTCTATATCCGTTTTCCCCTCATTGTAAACCCTCTACTTGTCTTTTCCTGCAGGCCCACACGGTGTTTGGCGCCCTAAGAGGGCTGGAGACCTTTTCCCAGCTGCTGGACAGAGCTGACCTCCCCTCTGCAAAGGCCAGGACCCCTGGGGCCAGGTATATGATGGGAGGGGCAGGTGAGGCGCGTGTGTGGGGGGATGCAGATGGGGGCGGGCATTGGGGTGTGGGTTTAGGAGAGTTGGGGCCAATACCGGGGCGGCGCCAATACAGGCGCATGCTTGTCAAACCCTAGGGTTTCTGATGCAGATCATGAGAGGTTAGGGTGTACCAACCGCACTTGCCACAATCCCGGGAGGAAAGCAGGGTGTGCGGAACTGCAGGAATGGTGTAGGGTTTTAGGGTTTAGAGGATGCCCCTAACGAGCTCGTCCCCTCCGCAGCCCTGAATGGAGCTAACAAATCCATACACGCAGGAAGGTGAGTACCTTTTGATTTGAAAAAAAACCTTTAATTTTGAATTTTAAATTTGTGCAGGCGGGGAGGCCCTGAGCTTGGTTCCAGATGACGCCTGGAACGCGCCCGGCCTAGAAACCCTAGGGTCCGAAAGCCCAGGCGGCCCAGAAACCCTAGACGGCGATCCCAACCACCGGCACCGCCACCGCACCCTCTACATCATCAACGCGACAACCATCGAGGACACACCCAGGTTTGCCCATCGGGGTTTGCTGATCGACACTGCACGCCATTTTCTGCCAGTGCATATCATCAAGGTGGGGATCCCTGAACCCTAAAACCCTCTGGACCCTGTATGATGAACCCTACCCATTGACCCTGAACCCTTGCAGAACCACATCGATGCCATGGCCAACTTGAACGTGTTCCAAAATAAAAATATTCTTTTTACAGGATTCAAAACCCTATCTTAAGGGGTAATGATCAAAGGCTGCCACAGGCGTAAATATAAGACATCCTAAATTTCATTTCTAATATTTGAAAATGCAGGACCACCTTGATGCCATGGCAATGTCCAAAATGAATGTGCTTCACTGGCACATAGTGCATGACAAAACCCTCTCTTAGGGTATTTCCAAACCCGCACCTAAGGGTGATTGTAAAACCCTGTCTTAGGGTAATCTCAATCCAACACCCTACCCTACCGTGCAGGATCACCTTGATGCCATGGCCATGTCCAAAATGAACGTGCTCCACTGGCACATAGTGGATGACAGTTCCTTCCCCTTCATGAGCGATGCCCTCCCCCTGCTGGCCCTCAAGGGGGCATACAGCCTGCGCCACATCTACTCGCCAGGGGAGGTCAGGGACGTGGTGGGGTACGCGCGGGCAAGGGGAATACGAGTGCTGCCAGAATTTGACACCCCAGGTAGGGTTTTTTAAAGAGCTTTTCACAACCTCAACTCTAGACCCTCAGTTTGGCCAAACTCTGTAGGCGCAATCATCAGTTCGCTCCACAACAAACAGTACCGAGAATGAAGTGCACATAGTCAGGAGGTAGCCCTTCCGCAGGAAATGGTGTGGTGCTGCTACAAGGGAATCAGTACAATGAGCATTAATTGAATTATAGGTTAAAAGACTGTGTTCTTACGTTCCTTTCCGCAGGCCACACCCTGTCATGAGGTAAGGGCTACCCCTCCGCCCTCACCGACTGCTACGATAGAGAAGGCCATAGAGTCTTATAATTATGCATTTATTGGTTTATAAAGACTTATTGTTATTTTCAATTCAATGAATTTGAATTCTTCATGCAGGCCATACCCTGTCCTGGGGTAAGGGCTACCCCTCCGCACTCACCGACTGCTACGATAGCCATAATAACAGTATTTTTTCTAATTTCTGACCTTTTTCTCGTGTTTGATATATAAATTCACTTTTTGTTTTTTGCGTCCAGGCCACACCCTGTCCTGGGGTAAGGGCTACCCCTCCGCCCTCACCGACTGCTACGATAGCGAGGGGCACATTTCCGGCAAGGGGCCCCTCAACCCCATCAGCAATGCCACATATGCGCTGGTGTGGCAGCTGCTAAGGGAGGTCTCCAAGGCATTCCCCGACAGCTATCTGCATATGGGGGGCGATGAGGTGCCCTTTGACTGCTGGAAGGTGGGTGCGCTAACCACTGTCTAGGGTAATTATCCCAAGTCCAAGGGCACTTGTTGAGTATAAAAAAGTGCAATTCAAAGCGCGGTGCCACATATGCACTGGTGTGGCAGCTGTTGAGAGAGGTCTTCTAGGCATTTCTCGACAGTTACCTGCATATGGGGGGGGATGAGGTGCCCTTTTGACTGCTGGAAGGTACGCGACTACCCCACAGTCTCGAATAGACATTCCAATTTAAAGTGGAATTGTCGAGTGAGAACTATAAGTGCAAATTAAAACGCAATGCGGCATATGCGCTGGTCTGGCAGCTGCTAAGGGAGGTTTCCAAGGCATTCCCCGACAGCTATCTGCATATGGGGGGCAATGAGGTGCCCTTTGACTCCTGGAAGGTGCGTGGTTGGGGCGCGTTTACTACAACATGTTTTTTCCCTATGGCAATAATACTCACAGTCACAGACAAATGACAATTGCAGTCACAGTTACAGGATAACAGTTACAGTTACAAGAAAGCACACGGTTAGATAAATGCATTAGGGCCCTTTTGTACACCACCATCCACATTATGGGATTTCTGCTTTTTTTTGGTGCATCCTGTGTCCTTCCCGATGCAGAGCAACCCCGATATCTCTGATTGGATGGCGGCTGCTGGGTTCGACACCTATGCTGAGCTGGAGGAGCATTTTGAGCAGCGGGTGGTGGCGCTGGCGGGGGCCCTGGGCAAGACGCCGGTGGTGTGGCAGGTGCGTGTTTCTGATGCAAAGGTTGCGGGCAAATGATCTGCATGCAATCACGCAAAGTCCCTCCATTACTTCTCCGCTGCCGGGAGACATGGGCAAGACACCGTTGGTGTGGCAGGTGGGTGTTTCAGATGCAAAGGCCTGTGGGAATTGTTCCGCATGCAATCAAGCAAGTTACCTCCATTTGTGCTGGCTACTTTGAAGCATCCAATCCTAAAATCTGAATCCGAACCCTAATCACATCTTTGTTGCACAATTTTTATTACAGGAGATTTTTGACAATGGCGTGGATGTGGGCGCGGATGTGGTCATCCACGTGTGGAAGTGGTGGTTCGAGCGGGGGCTAGAAAAACCTACCACGGACCAGCAAAAGCCTAATGGCTGTCGGCCCAACGCCCAGGGTTGCCGGTCGGGGGCTGCGGCCAATGACCCGATGGCATATCTTCAAGAACTGGATAGGGTAACCGCCAAGGTGAGAAAAATCCTAGAATGAGGTGGAGACCATTAAATTACCCTAGGGACCTGCATGGAGTGCACCCTGCTGAAACCCTAAACCCTAATGGCCAGGGGTGCCAGGTGGGGGCTGTGGTCAATGACCCGCAGGCATACCTCCAGGAGCTGGATAGGGTAAGTTAAATTGCAAAGGTAGAAAAACCCTAACATGCCATTTTTGTATTACCCTTGGAACCCTCATGATGTGTGCACTTGACTGGACTGGACTGCAAAACCCTTGCTCAGGGTTGCCATGCACAGCTGTTCAGCCCCTGGCACCTCACTTAAGTATACAAACTCTTGTCCAGGGTTTCCACTCAAACCTCGACTCACCCTGCAAACCCTTGCGCAGGGTTTCCGTGCGCTCCTGTCCAGCCCCTGGTACCTCAACTATGGGAGCACATGGGGGGAGGACGACTGGCAGGCCTACTACGCAGGTAGGAGGGGGGAGGGTGGGGGGGTCACGAGGGAAACCCATGTTTTCTTGCATTTGGAAACCGCTTTGCTGAGTCATTGCACGCGGTTACACCATAGGGTGGTGGGTGGTTTCTCGTGCATTTGAATGTCCACAACCTGGTACCTCAACTATGGTAGCTGGGGATGAAGTTCCCCCCACCACCCACCACCCACCACCCACCACCCCGCAGTGGAGCCTCTTGCATTCAACGGCAGCGCCCAGCAGCGGCGCCTGGTGTGTGTGTGGCCGGCAAAGCGTGCATGATTGGCCATTGTGTACACCACCTTCTAAACTCAATACCCCATTTTCCACTCCATCCATCCCCCCATAATCACCCTTCCAACCCCCTCCCACACACCTAACCCCCCCAACCCCCACCCCGCAGTGGAGCCCCTTGCATTCAACGGCAGTGCCCAGCAGCGCCGCCTGGTGGTTGGGGGCGAGGCGTGCATGTGGGGGGAGTACACAGACGCATCCAACTCAGTGGGGAGGACATGGCCCCGCGCGGCGGCCGTGGGGGAGCGACTGTGGTCAGCGGAGGGTGTGAGGTGGGTAGGGGTGGTGGCGTAGGTGGCGGGGGTGTGCGGTGGGGGGTTGCGTTAGGGGTTTGGCAGCAGGGGGGGGAACCGTCTGGGGGGAACGCGGGGAGTGCATGTGGAGGAAGCTCAATTGAAAAGACAAGGTTGCAAATTCATGCGGGCCGCTGAGTGGGGTCAAATGGGCGTGTAGGGTTTGAGAACCTAAGCTCCAAACTCTGGACCCTAAAGCTGGGGTTCCCTGTTTGATGCAGGGACGTGGACGAGGCTCGACCAAGGCTGGTGGAACACCGATGCCGCATGCTGGCAAGGGGGGTGGCTGCACAGCCCCTGGGGCCGGGCTTCTGTCCCGGGGACCTGCTGTAGTGGTCTTGGGAAGATGCTCAAGCATGCTGCGCAGTGGGGGGTAGTGTGCAGGCCTATCAGTTAGGGTAGGCCTACCAGTACTGGTCAATGTATCGCCAGGTGTTGCAATTATTGTACCTGTATGTTTGCCAGAGCCCCTAGGCGAGCTCTTTCTAGACAAGGGGCTTGAAGGACTCTGTCGCTGCTTTGTCGCGCATTTACTACTCTTAATAAATTACAGCAAAATAATACAAAACCCAATGGATAGGTGGGTGGCCCCAGGGATGTAATGCTCTCTCTCACAGCGTGTGAAAAGTACAATGCACCGGGGCTTCCACCTTATCTAGGTTGAACGACCACTAGTGAAACATTTAGCTGCCCTTGCACAGTGTCACGCAAGAAGACTGCCAGCAACATGTACTAAGTCTTGAGGAAACAGGTCTTGAAGAACAAAAGCAAACGTGCATTGCCCAGAGTGCTGCACTTGGCAAGAATGGCTTGGCAACCACCAGTCGGACTGCTCCCCTGGCACAATGTGGGAGTCGTGGTGCAGGGGAGGAAAATACACATATAATGCCTTATTAAGACATAGGAAGGCAAAGTGGCTCAACCCATAATAAAATCACGGGTTTCTTCAAAACTCATCGGAGAAAGGTGACTAATGTTGGCTGCTCAATACACGGGGGTGGGGGAATGCCCACAGAAAGGACAAAATTTTGGTGGAAAGCGCACAAAAAGGAGATGTAAAAGGTGGAGGATTGAAAGGAATACGCTTGAAAAGGACACGAAGTGGGGGTGAGAGAAGGAACACGTATTAAAATGACATTTCAAATGTCATTGGTAGGGATAATTGAAAAAAATACGCTTGAAGAAAAGACATTTGGGTGACGGCATTGAAGGAATTCGCTTGAAAAGAACACTTGGTGGTTGCATTGAAGGATTGCCACGCAGCGCTTGAAAAGAGCATGTGGCAAAGGCGGTGGGAGACCTTGAAACTTGACAAATACAATGTACTTTTACTTGACTGTTGTAGCCCTTATGGCGCGACATGTCATGACCTGCTTGTCACCGATTCTTGAGTGCAAACGTCAACAACTTGGCATTTCATTTCCCCATCCCCCTGAGGCCCGGTAACTGGGTGCCACGTCAGCAGTGACGTGGCACCTTTGGACCTATACATGCCCGAGACATGCGTTATAGCATTGAAGGTTTGGCAAGCACATTGAGAGGGGTTAAACTAGTTGAATGCAACAGCGCATACTAACTCGCTCTGGGCAAAGAAATATCAAATTTTCATTATTATGTCAACTTGTATGGGGAAATGAAATGCCATAAAGTTTAGTTCAGCAGATTCAGCCGGCGGTTGCCACAGCCACACCTGACAGCCAGCGAGGGCACCTGGCACTGGTTGCTGCATGTGCGCACATCATTGGAAGGGCTGCAGAAGCTCGACGCCTTGACCACCTTATTGTTGCTCTGCTGCCCGTCGTGGGCCCAGATGTTGACCACAGGGTACCCATTGGCATCGCAATGCGCAGTGAATTGTTGCGCTGCTGCCTCCAGCCAGTGCATAGCGGCCAACATTTTCGTACTTGCAGCACACGTCATTGGCAACATTGCCATTGGCACCGCACACACCTCCATTGGATGCATAGGTGCCGCTGGGTTTGGCCCAATTGACCGCCAGCCAGCTGGTTTTATCAGAGGCTGCGGTGTTTTTGTAGCATCGGTTGACTGTGAATGTGACGGTGTTGCAGGTGGAGGACACCACGGTGATGGGGTTGGTGCAGGTGAAACAGGCCAGGGGACAAGTGGCTAGGCCAGGGGACAAGTGACAAGGACAAGGGGGGAAGTGGAGTCAGGAACACAATAATCAAGGGGTCACACAACTACAAGTGTTAATAGGCTTCGTTCTCCTCCAACAATGGTGTGTAAACAGCAAAAGTAAACTAGCGCAATATTTATATTATTGCACTGGGGTAGTGCCATTCACAATACGTCGTTGTGCCATGATTGTCGATAATACAGCATACAAATTTACTTGGAGGGGAAGGAGGTGGGGAGGGAGGCGGTGGGGATGATGGCGGGGGGTTGGGTGGTGAGGATGGTGGAGGTGGTGGTGGAGATGGTGGTGGCGGTGACGGCGATGGTGGTGACGGCAGTGGTGGGGATGGTGGTGTTGGGGGCGGCGGTGGGGGTACGGCGGTGGTGGGGATGGTGGTGGTGGGGGGGGGCGCGGCGGTGGTGGAGATGGTGATGGGGGCGGTGGGGGCGGCGGTGGGGGGGGGGCGGCATGCGAGTGGCGGTGGTAACACCGGTGGAGATTATGGGTCTGCAGGAAGGAGGTAAAGGAGACAAGTGATCAGCATATATGAGATCAATAATGAAGGAAGTCAACTCAAATTTTAGTGTAAGTGACGACGGGCAATAAAGCAAGTTAGGGTTTTAGTTTAAAGTAATAGGGTTTAAAATAGGGTTTACTTAGGGTCTGAGTTTAGGGATTAGTTTAGGGTTTTGCTGGAGGGTTTCAAGGTTGGTGCACACCCCTATCTCCGTTCTCCTCAGCAAGTGTGGGCAACAAAGCATAAGTGACAAACTCAGGGACATTAGGCTAAGCTGGTTGGGACATTTAAGATGTTTATCAGACGATCGACTTCCTAAATGTATGGTGTTTGGTAAGGTAGAGGGGGCAAAGGGGGTAGGTAAGCCTAGGGCCACGTGAGCTGACCTACTCCAGCAGGACCTCAAGTCGCGTGGGATCAATAGATGGTTCAAAGAGTGCCAGGAAAGAGCTGCGTGGCGCCGCATGTGCAAGACTGACTGCTGATCTGGCTATTTTGCTGGAATGCCGTAACTAACTAACTACTAACTAACTTTTGCTGGAGGGTTTTCCTGAAGGGGAGGGCTTGGGCTGTAGGCTTTGTAGCTACTTTTTAGAATTTTGCCTCTGCATGTGAATCTCTGCACATGCAATGGCTTGTTGAACAGGCTAGGTGGTGCAAATGGCTCGACAGTCAGGGCCCACACTTTGCCCAAACCAAGAGTCTCAACCTTGAACCCTAGGATTAGGGTGTCAAGGGTATTGCCTGTGTAGGATACATTCCCCTAATATGGTATATGTCTGCTGCAATAAGCATGGTTGTGCATATGTTCGGCGCACTGGGGACCCGAATTATACATTTCAAAACCCGGCCCCCAACAGGCGCCCTTCTCCTTGTGCAGAGTCTTTGAGTACATATGATGTAGGGTTTGTGTGCTTACTTGCTGGTGTGTTGATTTGCAGCAGGTAAGCGGAGACAGCTGGGGAAGTGTCGCCGATACCAAGTGCGCCTTATGTATTATCTCCCCACGCGTAGGCCTTGCCATCACTGGTGATACCAATGGTTGTCCCTGCCTGGGAAAAATTGCAGTGAAAGTATATTCTATCCTCTCCGCAGAAAACAAGCTGGTGGGGTAGTAGCTGTAGTCTTCAGGAAACCAGTAGTCAACCCCGCACTGGTACTTGTCATTTGCCCCCCAGCAAAACAGAGAGTGCTCCGCATCCCCGGATAGTAGTGTAGTGCTGCAGGTGGCTCCCCCACGCTGATGCTCGTCCAGTCCAAGATGGTGCCGCCGGTTCGGAGTATGAGGGTAATTTGATGTTTCAAGGGTCAGTGTAGGGTTTCAGGTTTAGGGTATAAAGGGGGTCTTTAAGGCGGCATCAGGCGCTGCGATGCAAATTTTGACAGTAGACTACATTTGCTGCCATGCAAGCTCGCTAATTTGCAGCTGCATTCCACCCTTCACTGAATGATACGCCCACCTACACCCACCCATACCTACAAAAAATGCAAGTACCACCCTTTGCCATGCACAAACGCACTGCACATGTGAGGCACGCTCACCTGCATCCTAGAAAAAATAGAAGGAATAAAGCAGACAATTTTATAATGGTCCCTCATATTGCAGAACGCACCTGACCTACCTGACTGCACCCACCCTCACCCACCACCTCAGACCCACACATTGCGCACGCTAAGCACCCTCACCTGCCCCCCCCAACAATAGATGGAATTTCCTGAGCCTTGAGAATCACACATTACGCACACAGAGACAGCCCCAGCACTAACGCTTGAGCAGCCAGGCAGAGGAGAGTCGGAAGAGAGCTCCATTAGGGCCGGGGTGTAGGACGGAGTGGTGGTGCTGGCACGCCCCGTCCACACGCCAGCGCTGCCCCAGTGCTGGAAGATGTGGCTGATGTGCCGACCATGCCGCACGCAACACGCTGACCAATGCTGATGCTCCTGCAAGGGACGCATTGGGAGCGTTAGGGAACTTCGCAGAAAACGTGTGGAGGTTGGCATTTATTTATCTATTTATTTATCTATTTATTTTATTTATTCGTCTTTGTTGTGCCCAATCTCCACAACAAAGACGAGGGATAATCATCAGAGGCTGGGTGGGAGGGCAAGATCTTGAGATCGAGGGCGTTGAGAAGATGGACTCAACTTTGGTCGAAGTGGTTGTTGCAGCTGATTGGCCCAAGGCGCACGCAACACAGTGTGTGATGCTCAAGGGCAAGTATTGGGGTTCTCTGGGTTGTGGTGTACTGTTGCAGGCGTGCAAGGTATTCAAACCTGCGTTAATACCCTGCACCCATGCGTTAATACCCTGCATCTACTCCTTACAGTTCTTATAAGTAGATACAGGTACAAGAGGAAGAGGAAGAGGGATTGGTATTCTCTTTCCTAACCCAGTATGTACAGCCTTACCTCCATTCGGTGTAGCCATCAGGTTCATAGACAAGGGTGGGGCCAGGTGGATTGCAGCGGGGTCATCCATAGCAAGAAGGTAGTTAGTGTTCCTGCCCCAGCAATATAGCGACCACTTGGATGGGTTGGTGGCGTCACAGATTGAGCTTGTAATGAGGCCACAGGTGGTATCGGGCGCCATGGAGATGTCCACCCAGGCCTCCTCACCTGCGCAACCAAGGGCCATTGATTAGGTCTACGTTTTGTGCAACACACAAGGGAGCGTGTTGGAAAGGTATGAGCATCAGGAACAAGCGTGAGTATTGATGGGAAAAACTAATGACGTTGTCAGAATGCTTGTGAATAATGGAGGTAAAGACACCTGGGCAACACTGGTGACCTATTTGCCTGGATCATTTTTTAAAAGGCATGGAAAATTTTCTCACCATCGGGCAGTGGCAACAGTGTAGGCTTTAGTGCAGAGTGGCCATCCGGGACATTGGGACCCAGGTGGCCACGGCTTAACCCCCAGGTGTATGCAAGAGTAGCCATACTGGTAGTTGTGGTCGCCAGTGCGCAGGCGCTGGACCCATCAGCTGACACCTAAGGAACAGATGCACAAACGATTTAGCACAAAATTGGCAACCAGTCTGGATCTTGATACCTTTTAGGAAAGTAGTGACTATAGTGACGCAAGTGGTCACACACGTTTGACTTGGTGACACCACGACAAGACAAATTAGCCATGGTCAACTACAACCATCCGCATGGTTTCTGCCACATGAACAACGCCTTTTGAAAATCGGACTGAACAACCCAATGCCGGTGAAGAACCTGGCCCACCACATATGCATACCTAGCATTACCATTTCTGATTAGTTCAGCTAGTTTATAAGGGGCGCACGGGGCGCACTGCACACAAGGTCACCAACAATTTCCACACTTGCTTACATACAAACTCACCCTCAGAGGTCAGGACCCCTTAAACTTCATCTTAATAAAAATGGAATAGGTCAAGGCCATGAACGGCGCGGGACCAAATACATTTTTTGAATATAACCCAGGACCGGTTTGATGGTTTATCTTTGGGGGTTAGGCACATAGGCGGGTGATCCTCGCACCCTCACAAAGTGTGCAAACAGCCAGGCCTAGGTAGTGGCTTACCTGGCAAGGGATGGAGAGGGCACAGTTACCAAGCCCAATGTCGGGACTTGGATATACAAAATTAGGGTTCTAGGGTTCTGACTACGGTTATAGGGTTCTCAGGCCAAGGTTGTGGGCGTTGAGGGTTACCTTGGTCCATCCGACCACGCCAGCGGGGACAATTGTGGGGACAGGGTTGTAAGAACCGGCAGAGTTGCCAGTGCCCAGTAACCCACCAGCTCCCCAGCATTGCAGGGTGGTGTCGCAGATGCCGCATGCAAAAAAGTTCCCTTGGGCAATGTCGGTCCATCCTGCAGGCCGAAGCTTAGTAAGCCCAAGTGCAGTCTTCTGGCTACCGCAAGAGTGTTGAACAATAACTGTTCTTAAAAAAGTGCAACCTACAGAGGTCCACAGTCAAATATTTATATACCATGACCATGAACCCCCAGTGGGAAGCAAGGCCTTCCTAGGAGACAGGGCAAAGGGAAATTGGGTTCTCCAAAGGACACTGCACTGTCGAGTTATTAGTGCATGGGACACACGCTGATGTCCTGGCATCCCCTATCCCCAACATGAGATGGGATGTGTTGCCAGCCCTGTTTGAGCCACTGTCTTCAACAACCGTCATGATGCGCCTGACACTGCCGGGTCCTAAACCCAAAACCGTGAACCCTGAACCCTCATGATGAAACTGGCCCAGCTGGGTTTGGAGTTGAAAGCATGTGAGATATCACAAACGCTCCAAGGCCATTGTGGCACTGTATGCAAAAATGTAACAGGGTGCACCCAGCCCCTTGACCTCAGCCCACCTATGACTGTCACAAGGTTGGCAGGAACAAGCCAGGCACTCGGAAGGTTGGGTCCACCAAAGGACATGCACTGTGCAGTCTGCTGTCCAAGAATCACTGGTGCAGGACACACGCTGATGTTCAGCGCTCTGCCACACTGGGAATCTTGCTAGCGGGCACGCAGTGATGAAAACTGACTGACACCAGACACCCAGCAATGCCAAAGCGCTCTCACCTGACGAGCGCCAGAAGTTTGGCAGGAACATGACCAGGGGCAGCACCTGGCGCAGCCCAAAGTGCTCCAAGGCATTCACCCTTCCCACCACGGCGGCCTCCTGGAAGTCCACACTCCCAGAGGGCATTAGCAAGCTAAAGTAGTCTCCCAGGGACATGACCTTGTGCTTGTTGAGCTCGGGCATCTGGCAAACGCGTGGGCCGAGCTCCACCCATTGCAGCAGCTCAACCGAACAGAGGGGGTAAACGTTTGGTACCAAGCGTTTAGGGTTTAGGGCTAAGGTTATTCTAGGCTCCTGGCACACGTGTGAGTCTAGCTCAGCCATTGCAGCAACTCACCTGACCAAAGAGGGTGAAAGGCATGTCCAGGCCTGTTACTATCCACACCCAGTAGGTGCCTTGCAAGGAGGCCAAGTTGCTTTGATGAACGAAGAAGCTATTTAAACATTTTGGGGAAGAGTTCTTTCCAGATCTCTATCTCGTAAAGTCTAGTGAGAGGACGAGCAATAACTAGCGTATACTCTCTTATTGGGTGGTGTGTTGCTTCCCAACGTCGTGGGCACAGTGTTTCTGACCTCGAGTGCGTTTCTTACGTTTTGGGCGCACCTTGTTGAATTTCCCACTGCTGGCTGCATCAGGGTTGCGGAGAACCGTGACCTTGCGCTGGGTTGCACGCCGCACTTGCAGCTTCCACCACAGGTGGATGGTCGGGACGGCCAGCAGTATGGCTGTTCATATCAGGTGAGGCATATATGTGAGGACCCACGCCAACACATGCTGCAGGTGTGCCATGGTTTAGAGCACCTTAGAGTTGCTCAACTGCTGCGACGCTCAGAAAGTTTTACCAGCCAATAGACAACCTCCAAACCCAATTTCGAGTCGTGATGTCACTGCTTGAGTGTTCGGGCGCAACGTGAACTAAATGTGGAGTTTTCACTGACGCATGCATGCATGCATGCATTCAGTTAATACCACGCCTAATCGTGTGGCCACCGAGTATAGACAGGGGAACTAGAATAGGAAGGGGGGCGCAACTCCCGGGTCTCCCCGCACCGAGCCCTGCACTGGATCTTGTTATCTGGTGGGTTGGTGACTTGCGAGCTATCCAAAGCGGTAACCGCGCTTGTTCCTGCCGTGTACATAGCAGAGGTCCTTCGTATAGTTATTCTTCGACGTTCGTTGTGTCCGTGTGACGTGCGGGCGCGAATCTGCTTGATACTGGCAGCTGCACCGCTACGGGACACTGGGAATGGTTTCAGTTTTCACCTCTGTGGGGTTATTTTACTCTGTTTTACACTCACTAGAGGGCGTATACACGTACGAAAGGTAACATATGTGCCAAAGTTGTGTTCTTGAGCACTCTAGCGCCCTAATTGTACTATACAGGCGTGTTGGTGCGATGTGTCAGACTGCATGCTTGTGACACCACCAAGTGGTGCTACCTGGGCACTACGCGCAATCAACTGTTCTATCGGTGTTATGCGCATATATTACAGTGCTGACAGCCATATGCAGGTGCGTTTGTGAAACCCAATGAGCTCTGGACCAGGCAGTGTCCCACATCGATTGTTGAGGAGGTCAGCAAGGCAGTGGCAGCTAACCTTGTTTATCAGAGGTTTTAACAGCAAGTCCTATACTTTTGGCAGCTCCTGAGCCAGCCTGATCACTGCGCAATGAAGGGTAAAGTTGAGGCTCTAGGGCAGGCATTCATAGCAGAGTTCAAACAGCATGCCAGTAGCGTTACAAACGCACGGTTGAACCTGGGCTGCCTGGACTACTGGGTGGCTTTGGAAGGGTGACTGTACAGTAGGTGGTCTGGTGTACAAAGGGTTCAGGGACGTTGAAGAAGACCCTGCCGCCCAGCCTTTGCTCCACGCCTTGAAGGACAAACTGGGGGCGCATTTGGAATGGCGTTCAATATTCCAGACAGACAAGAAGCGGATCCTGCACCCGTTACAGGTACCTGCACTGATTTTCCCTTACTGCTCCTAACATGGTCCCTGTCACTTTGCACGTATTCACCCGCTGCCTTCTGCACAGGAACTGTGTGACACTGCAGCCCACAAGGTCCTGAACACCCAGCTTGAGAAGTTGGCACAGTCTCTCTTAACTCCTGAGCAGCAGCCAGTGGAGCCAACGATCAGCGCAGCAGAGGAACAGAAACTGTACTACATCACTGGCTGGATAGTATCTGAAGTTATTGCACAAGAATGTGGCAACCGATCCAAGCGCAAGCGGTACCAGCTGCTGATTGATGCTATGGACCAGGCGCAGTGGAAGCGGGGAACAGACTCCCCAAGTTGCCTGGGGAATGCTGCAGTCTGGCAGCAGGTATGCAAACCATCAGTGCTGTGCTGTTTTCTAGCAAGGGGGGCGGAGCCTGTGTAGCGGTTTCCATATTGTGTAGTTACTTTCATTATGTTTCATGCAGATGGTGGATCGGGGAGGGTTGAAGTATGCCAAGCTGCCTCTGCTGGCCTTTATCAAAGGGCTGGAGCTGCACTTTCAGAAGCGCATGCCAGTGAGGACCATGATATGCTGTATGCAAGTCTTCTGCAGGCTTATCAAGAGATGGGGTATGTGCAAGCATTCATCGATGATGAACTTGATGTGGTGGTGCCTCAAATGTACCACCGTGTGGTCAGATTCCTGCGCATGCGTGCCCGGCAGTTTTTGCGGTACATGGAGAACCATTTTTCTGGCTATTTTGAGCAGCATGCTGAAAAGCTGCACACAGCCATCATGTGCTGCAGTGCCGTTTCAGACAAGACTTACTTTAGCAGTGTGGTGGCAATTGCCGAGCTCAAGAAATACAATGCTGGTCAAGCTTACAGGGCTTTGAGTGCTGCAGCTTTGGTTAGCAAGAAGCATTTTTTTTTGAAATTAAGGGTCATAAGGCAGGGTACTCCGTTGCGCAGTTCAGGGTCTTAATAGCGTCAGGTTGCACCATTCAGCTTCCAGGACCTGCAACTGCCACACCCATAGGTATGAGCAAACCTGCGCTAGCTAAATTATTTCTGGAAGCTTAAAGTTTGGAGCGAAATGATTTGAAGGGGATTGGTGAAATGTATCATTGGGAAGTCACCAAGGAAAGATTGTAATGATATTACCAGGATTCACTGACGGCAGCGCCACACCCACATGTCGCCTTATTTACAATCGCAATGGCATTGTCGTATACGGTAATTCACAGTGCTAAGGGGACCTCTTGGTCACGAATTTGCCCTCGGCATCCCTATCAAAGTCGCCTGCTGCAGCAGGTGTTGCCTTGCGCTTCATAGACTTATTCAAAGGACCAAACGCTGACGACAACGTTCCTCAATTTCTGCAGGAGAGGCAAACAGTCGGCGTTATTATTTTCACAGATGCACCAGGCTGTGTACTGCCAGCGCCGCCGCGCTATCAGCACAGAACCAGCTATGTGCAGCATGTGCGCATGCGGCCAGCACAGCACCAGCCAGCTGTGTGCGGCACGTGCGCATGCGGCCAGCACAACGGCCCCAGCACAATACATGCACATTGCGCACATGCACCGCAGACCTGTGGCTATGCCATATTTAACAGGTGCCTTTCCATGCTTAGCCATCATGTGCATCTATATGCGTGCCTCCGGTAAAATGCAACCAACAAGTACAGAGCTGACCAGATTCTCATGGAAATGCTTACCTTGACCAAATGCGGTGGATCGGCCATCACAAAGATCACGAGGATCTGGTCATGGTCACAGCGCACAAAGACGTATGGGTGATCCTTGAATGGGCTGAAATCATTGGCTGGTGAGCGAGGCTTCCCCAATGTGTTGTACAGCATCTGCTTCAGGAACATGCGGTTTTCTGAAGCACCATCAGTGATTAACATGACCACCCGCAGATCAACTGTGAACAATGCTTTCACCACGTCCTTAAAATTTGAGTAAATGCGAGCTGAGCTGCCGGTTGAACAGGCGACATAGGCCACTGGGTAAGACCAGTTCTGGGTTGTGGATTTGACAAAAAATTGCAGCACTTTGTTTGCCAGGGGCGCCGTGGAGTTGGCAGCTGCATCATACTGATCTGACAGCCCGACGAGGCCATAGGTGCCCTCATCCCAAACCAGCCCAGCTTGCACATGCATCTCATCCATCAAGAGCATGCACTCCCTCCCATACCCTGACAGATTGGCTGCCATTTCTGCCGCCTGTAGAATGTTTTCAGCACATATACCTTGCCCATGGTGCACGCGATTGGAGTACATCTGAAGGAGACGGCCAGATGGTAGCTTGATGAATCCCGCCTCTCGCAATGCATCGTAGGCTTTCTCGCTCTTCAGGTACACTCTCAGGCACCATTGCAGAATTGCAGGATGCCATCGCACGCCCTGATTGGACTTGATGGCACTCATTTGGTTGTCCCAAGATATGGCAGCCATGGCAATCTGTTGCATACATCAGATTGTCACTGAAAATTGCAATTGCGCTGCTATACAATCCCAACCTTGAGACAGCCGATAACAAATTGATATGAGCAATGCCAAGGGCTGGTGCAAGGCAGACATAGATGGATGCCAAATTGAGACACCAAGTTCATGTCATGCATCATGTATGCACCCAAGGCACCTGTAGGTTCACACACATGCAGAATTGCTAGCCCTGCGTTGTGGTACAGCATTGGCAAGGTGCGGTGCAATCACTTACAAATTGATCAGGGTCTTTCGTTGAAGGGCGCTTGCCAGATTTCACCGCATCCTCTAGCATGGACTTGAAGTAATCATGATCACTCTTTGCCAGCTCAACTGCCTGTGCCTTCAGCTTGTCTACCTTGGCCTTGAGCTCCTTAATGGTGCGCTGATTGGTAGATTTCTATTGCTGAGCAGCTGCTGTGACATATTCAACTTGTGCTTAGCCACGTCCTCTCCCTGCCTGCAGAAGAGCATACAAATTTTTCTTAGTGTGACCCACTGACACCCCATGCGCCAACCCGTAATTGAAGCAGCCTATGCCACAATGTTTTTGATACCCAACACCGCATGGCATTGACGAAGCGCCAAGTATGCATCAGGCTGCATGTGCTGTGCATGTGCATGTACTGTGCATGCTGCGTATGCAGTTGTGCATGCTGCTTGTGCATGTGCGGTCGGTATGCACCATGCTGCATGTGCGCAACTGTTGCAATACAAAGCATAGTGAGCCAGCACACCTGCTCATTTGAGCCTTGGAGCCAGCTTTCCGTTTCTTCTCCCGTGCTTGCTCTTATCCCAGCCAGCTGCTACCCTCAACCACTGCCTGAGTGCATCGCAGGAAGGGCACCGCGCCGGGTAGGCGGCTGCCGGACGCTGGGCAGTTGTTGCTGACAGGTTTGCTGGCTGTGGCAGCAGTCGCGTGCATGCTTCACTGCGCACTGTCCATTAACAATGGCGCCTGAGGCAGATGTGGAGGTGAAAGTCTCCACCAGCCCGATTCGTCTGCACACAACAAACATAGCACTCAGTACAGCTAATATAAGGCCAGGGCAGCGCACAATAAAATGCACTTGAGAACAACAGGCAGCAAGATACAATTGTTGCACATACTCACATACGCTGTTCACCGGCAACACTTTTTCCAAAGAGTGCTCCACCTCGCTCAGTCATTAAAGCCTGCCATTTCTCCTTCTCGGGGTTTCCCCCGCACAAGTGCAAAGATGGTGCAGCTGCAAGTAATAATTCCATGTCGGCATCTGAATGGATGGCTGCTGGGAGAGCAATGTGTGGAGCTGCTCTGGGGAGATGACCTTGTCCAAAACAATCACTTGCCATGCAAAGTCACTTTGCCCATGAATTTGCACCCCCACACTCCCCTTCGCACTTGGATTTTCTCTCAGCTGTGTATTCTGATTGCACTGTTCCACCATTGCAACCCGTAAGGCTGAACTACCTGCCCAAGCGAGCTCGTCAATGCTGTCCACGCCCCAGCAATGCGGCTGCCACTGGCATCAGGCTGCGCGCCAAGTTGAGCCTCTAGCTGTGAGTGGTTGAGATGTTCCAGATCATCACGCTGCTGACTGCGATCTATTGCATAAGACCCAGGATCAGCAGTAGGAAGTACGCCATAGAAGGTGGAGACTGTGGGGGTGACGCAGAACAGCCCTGGGCCACTGTACTGGGTTTTGCATCCCTGCACATCTTCAGTGTACTCCGGGACAGCTGCCAGCTGCTGTTGAAAGGCTTTGACTGCTGCAGCTGGTTCAATAGCTGAAACCACAAGATTACGGTCTGCGCTGCCGCGAGACAACCCAGCGCGGATGGTATACAGTGGGCCCTGAACCCCCTCGGTGGTGCCAAGCATGACGTCAACCCCAAACAGGTTGGAGGGTGCCCTGAAACCCGCAGCTTGGACAGTCTGCCACCCACTTGCTGGGCTTAAGCTTGTAAACAAGCCGCATGCAAGCACGCCCAAAGCACTGGAACAGCCGGTCTGATAAAATCAGGACAAAGCAGTAGTAACACCACTAGGCACGTCAAATGCTGTGTGCGCCCGCCGAAAAGGCTTAGGGTGAACCAGTTGCAGCTGAACATACTCGCATGCATGCCCATGCCCACTCAACCCTCAAAAACGTACAACCAGCGGCAAACTTGCGCAAGTCGGGCACCAAAAGTCCGAAATATACCTGTATGGTACCAAACAACCAGCGAACTGTGTCACACACACTCCAGACGTGTCAGAAGTGCCCCAAACAGCGTACAGGAAGGTTTCATTTTCGGTGTGGGGTATAAACCGACGATGATCGTGCGCCCGTCACCAGCAACCCGACGGAACACATCCATATGCTTTGCGTTACTGCTCAAGCCTGTGCTGTAAACGTCTAAATAGCGAGTGCAATGCGTCGTTTTTTCCTTTACCATAATCCAGGCGAACCGTCCCTCGCCCAGCTGCGCGGGAGTCAGCGGACCCCGTCCTATTCTAGTCCCCCTGATATAGACACAGGTTGACCGACATTGGCCTGCTCCAGCCTCCTAGATATTGCTGCCGGAGCCAGATATGAGTCATTCTTGAGTAACCTCACTGCCTCAGGGAATGACTCAGCCCTTCAAAGGGCACATCAGCCTTACTATGTCCGAATCAGCCTGCCTTGATACCAATGAAGGCCATGACTGCAAGGGCAGTCACAGCTTATTTTGTATGCACCCAAAAATATACCGACAAGCTCAGCACCGGTGCTTCCTTGTCTACTCATTTTCTGCTGCTGGCAACGCCTGGTCTGTTTTGAAAACCTACAGTTTAGTGGATGGCACAGTGCGGCAGCTGCTACACACAAACTCGCTTGTCAATCTCCTTGCCACTTGATGTCACTGTATGCTGGGGGATATTGGGACGAATGCCAGTGAATGCCAGGCACTTGATCACTACACTGACTGCTTCTGTGCTACAGTTTGAGCGCTTGCCAGTTGTGTCCGGCTTTGTAGCTATTCACAACAAGTTCACTATCAGTGCTATGTTAGCCCCTTCGTATGGTGCTGTGCACTGCGGCTGTGCAAGCTGCTGTCCAGTGTATAGTAGGAGGTGTTTTCGACTGCTTTGCCTAACGTTGACAGTTACCTTTGCTTGACCAGCATAACTCTTTGGACTTGAGGACGGTCAGCTGTGGGATGTGCTGTGCTGTGCCGTGCTGTGGGTTGTGCTGTGCTGTGAGGATGGTCAGCTGTGGGATGAGCTATACTTAGGGCTCAGGGGCTCCCACGAAGAGGGCAAAACTGAATCGTCGGGCTTCAATCAGGCTTCCTTGGGCAAAGTCCGTGTTGTACCAGGTAGCCAGTGTGTCAAGCTGTGCATGGGTCAGGTCGGCCAACTCCTTCCTGGTTGAAGGGAATGGGCCGCCCTGGTGGAGAAACTACAAACAAGGAAATGGTTTTAGCCACAAGTACGAGGAGCAACCATATTTTTTTCCTCAAGAAAAGAGCTCAAGCTCATATTTGAAGGCTCATACCTGTGGCGCTGTGCCAACAGGGTTGGGTCCACCGCTCTTCTCCACTTGGGTTGGCTGCAAGCTGTCACTTGCTCTTGAGTTAAGCTGGCGTATGCTGCAGTTGTATCCCACAGCTGATATCCTGTCCGACAGCGACTCGCCCAAGGCCGCGATAGCGTCAAGGACTTGGTTGTTTTGTTGCTGGCCTATGATGTGCCCTGCAAACGAACGCAGCATCAACAGGTTGCACACTTTGAGCCAGCAGTACTGCAAGATCTGAGCCCAAGATCTGAACTCAGAATGATATATTGCCCAGCAGTGGAAACGCATAGCTGGAGCTTCTGCTACCCAGGAGGACTACCAAAGACATGAGCTCTACACACGCAAACTCTCACCTAGAACCCTGTACAGCATATGCATTGTGCACGAGTTTGGCAGGTGGCTGAACCAACGTACCTACAACCTTGGCTTCGTTTACAACTGCCTTGGCAATCTTGCTCTTGCTGACATCCCCTCCACATACTGCAAAACAGTTCACGGTGAGACAATAGTGAAATAAGTCTACGGTCCCTGCGAGTAACAACTTGGTTGATACCATCAGCTTTCATTCCAGGCTGATACTGTACATTTTGCGAGTTTGAGTTGTTGGCGGTGCATCGCATATCCGGCGACAACGTCATCCTCCACGTCGTCTTCAGTCTCCACCGCAGGAGTGGCTTCCACCGCAAAGTTGACGTTGAAGGTGGGTGTCGCGTCGACAAGCGGCATGGCTTCCTTTTCTGAACTGCTTGGCACAAGCTGCTGGCAAAAGCGGACAAAACGTCTCAAGAAGGTTTTCTCAAAGGCACAACATCCATAGCAGGCAAGGCATACCTCAGAGTGCTTCAAATGACAGTGATTTGGCTTTACCAAGTGCTGAAGTCTCAGACACCTGTGGTGTGACGAATTACCAGCGTTTTGCTCTGGGGACCTAAGGCGATAGTCAAGAACGCAACCAGGTCTTGAGACAGTGCACAGCAGAGGATGAACACCCTGATGTCACTGATATCCAATCATGGTTTGCCAGGTCTATCGAGAGGCGTTGACTACTGTACGTACTGTGTGAACTGGATGAAGGGTCAAAATTCGGCCCAGAAAAGTTCGAAATCCACGTCAGAAATGGCCAAGAATACTCCAATTTGATATACCACTGTCCTCCTGGTTCCACCAGTTGTTTCAAAGCTCAGGGCAAACGAAAGCTTGTGCTCTCAGGAGTTTGGTGCAACTTTCCGTTTTGAAAATGGTGCAAGATTCCGAATGTTACTGCCGTTTACGTTTCGTTTCACCTTCCAGCACATGCATGCATGCAAAAATGTGCACCTTCCAGCACATGCATGCATGCAAAAATTGGCCCCGTGAGTAAGCTTTTAGCACGTACTTTGTGGGCAGTATGTGTTGCAGGTCATGTGCTTCCCATTTCCCTTAGAGCCGTTCAGTGTGCAAAGGCAGCGCATCGGCATGCATCCCGACATGCTTGTTTGTTGCAGTTGCATAAGGCTGGCTGGGTCACCCACCAAGCCACCAACGCTATTGAACTTCGCAGCTGTCGAACCCAAACTCGCCTATAGCCTCATCCCACAACCTATTTTAAAAATCAACAACGTTGCTGAAGGGAACGGGAGGGCACTGCAACTCAAGAACACAATGGGACCCCATCTCCACGCCAACCTGTGATCTTCTAGGCCTTCAAACAAAAGAAAAGCTCCTTTGACCTTCAGACAGGAGCCATCTGTGTGAGGCCCACAACCTTCGTATGTAGCCTCAGCCCCCACAAGGGTAACGCTTCGCCCTGGTACCTCCAGCTAGGCACACCCCCAGCTCTCCGGGCCATTGGTCCTCAAGCCTTTGCCTGCTTAAACTGCACATCGAGGACCCAACACCCACCTGTTGTGATGCATGGATGAGAACACTGCACATCGACGGCCGCAACACCCACCCAATGGCAACACCGACGCGCTGCTGCAGCTCGCACTGGATTCTGAGGGTGGCTATCCTGCTGGTAAACCCTGTTAGGGTCGCACCAGTGCATCAGGTGAGCAACACATTGGGAGTCTTTGAACCATGGTACACCTCCAGAGTGTCGCACCCATGGTCCTCAAGGCCTTGTCCCAAGTGGTGGGGACAGTCATACTGCTGGCAGTGCCCACCACCTATGTGGAGGCTGCAAGTGCGGCGCGCCATCCAGGCCAAGGTCACGGTTCTGCGCAACTCCGATGCAGCTCAAAGCAGGGGGAAGTTCAGCCAAGGTGCGCAAACATGGTTACAGCCTAAAATACACAGCCTGTGGTGGAGGTGGAGCTAGCTTATTGTTCCAGCACTTGTGCCAGGACCCTAAACCCTAAACCCTAAACAGCTTTTCCCCCCCACACCCCCCACACCCCCCACCACTTTTCAGACGAGCTGCTGCAATGGCTGGAGCTAGACCCGCGCGTGTGCCAGGACCCTAAACCCTAAAACAGTTTGGTTTATCCCCACTTTTCAAGACGAGCTGCTGCAGTGGCTGGAAGCTAGCCCCGCGCATGTGCGAGGACCCATAAAATCCTAAATCCTACATCCCAAACCCCTAAACAGCCTGGTTTGCCCCATTTTTGAGATGAGCCGCTGCAATGGCTGGACCTAAACTCGCACGTGTGCCAGGACGCAAAAATACCCTAACCCTACACCCCAAACCCCTAAAACTAGCCTGGTTAACCCCCCATTTTTCAGACGAGCTGCTGCAATGGCTGGAGCTCGACCCACGCGTGTGCCAGATGCCCGAGCTCAGGAGCCACAAGCTGATGCCCCTAGGTGACTACTTTGGACGCTGGACCCTTCTGGAAACGTGGATTTCCAGGACGCTGCCGTGACTGCCTTGGACCACTTTCGCCTGCGCCAGTTGCTGCCGCTGGTCATGTTTTTGCCTAATTCCTGGCGCATAACAGGTGGGCGTGTGGGAAAGTCAGGTTCTCCTTCTTTGTTTCTGTTAGATAGGGACATGTGTGCCCAAACGTGTTCGGGATTTTCAGTGGGTTGCCGTGACTGCCTTGGACCACTTTCGCCTGCGCCAGGTGCTGCCGCTGGTCATGTTTTTTCCTGGCGCACAACAGGTGAGGGGGGATCGAGGTGCTGGGCGCATGGTTTAGTCAGTTTTGTCTACCTTGCTTCTTTTAATCAGGGACATGTGTGCCCAAGAATGGACATGCTCCTGCCAACCTCTTGGCGCACAACATGTCGATAATTTTGTTAATCCTCAGTGGAGTGGAGGCACCCGCAGCACCTGTTTGGCAGGTTTCACCTGGGGCTAATATCCGCCCTGCACACGTTGCCTGGGGGCAATTATCACTGTCGTACCCTAAACCCTGAACCTAAAAGACCATGTGCACCGCAGGCAAACCACATGATCCCCACTCCCTGGCCCTCGGCATCTTTATAGTACCCCACCTCGAGTAGACCCTGGACCTAGCTGCGGCTGTGACCACAGCGCAGCGGGTGAGCGAGGATGCCTCCAAGGCAACGAACACAGCCAAGGCGACAGCCGACGCAGTGGGAGCAGCTGCCTCAGGCGCCAAACCTGCTTTGACCCCGCTTGGTATACTGCTGATTGGCAAGGATCCGAGCGCGGGGTATCTGGCTGGGGTGCTGCCCAATCCCTTTGTGCTGGCTAGGGATATTGGTGATGGTGGGGGAGATGCATGTTGGATTGGAAGACAAGGCACTGGTGAGCTGCTTCAGGGTTGAGGTTTTAGGGTTTATCCTGCGTTTGTGGTCGAGGAGCAGGAGAATAGCCCCCTCCTTTGCATTAGCTCCTTGTGCTTCACCATGCAAGGGACAGGCTGCGTTGTAATTTATTTGTTTGTTTATTATTTGTTCGTTGTTATTTATTTGCTCATAAACCCCCCTTTCATGCAGCCTTAGGCTTTGTGCTGCCCCGCAGCATCGATATGGTGCGCATGCCAACTGGCATGGCGAATGGCATCGCATCAAGGGAAACCCTAAACCCTAAGGTTGCTGGCTATATGCACAGCGCCACTCCTCCTCTGTTGTAACCTGCTTATTTAACTCCTTACTCTTTCATTTTCTGCTGCAAATTCAATTTTCTCCTGCATGCATTGCTTCTCCTCCCCTGCTTTACTCCTTACTGTCTCATTCTCTGCTGCTTGAAACCTTATCTTCTCCCTTTGTCACTGCATGCGTGCAGGGCCCTGCCCCGCAACCCATCTCGCCATATTTCCCAGACCTGCACAGCGGCAGCCGGGGCCTTCTTGCTGCATCAGTGGGTTCAGATCCCCCTGGCCTATCCTCTCAACACAGGCATGATTGCCACTGCCTCGCCCAACAACAACGAGAAGGCAACCACACTCTTGGCGTATGCAAGCGTGCAGTTGCAGGTGGGAAGGTCTGGGGGTTAGGGTTTTGGCAGTGTACAACGTTGAGAAGGCCGCCACCCTCATGGCGCACGCAAGCATACAGCTACAGGTGGGAGGGGTCTAGGGTTTGAGATGTAGGGTTTAAGGTTATTAGCATTGTACATTATAGAGAAAGGTACTAGGTGTATGCGTCAGACAAGCATACAGCTACAGTACATACGGTTTGACTTTGAACAGGATGGAACAAAAAACTACCACGCCATGGAGCGTAGGGCTGACAGGTTGGCGACATGCAGTACAGAAAAGCCCATGGATATGAAAACATGCATACGGACTAAAATTTATCTTGCCTACAGGTTATAAAAGATCATGGTTGACATACGGGCCATGTGACATAGCAATTCCATTCCTGCAGATCGAGGGGCCTCTCTTGGACTGCCACCTGGAGTGGTGCCTGAGCACAAGCGGGTTCACTGGGTGGCTGTCATTTGGCATTTTGGACAGAACATTGTCCACAGAAGCCCCCTTTTGTGGTGCGTGCAATGAACCGCATGGGGTTGTCTACCGCATGGGGATCGAGGTGGCGGGAGTGTGGCATGTGTTACATTGCTGGGGGCAGAACGGCCCCTCCTGGTAAATCGCAATCGTAATTGGAATTGTACTCATAATATTTTGTGTTATTGTTGAATTTGGGCGCTCTGTGCTTCTTTGGTGCAGAACTGGCATAGCGACGAGGTGTTGGGCAGTGACGAGGGCAGGCGGAGGGTGCTGCGACTACTGGGCGCCGCTGGCTGCATCACAAATGTGGGGGAGGATGCCATTGTTAAATGGGCATTTTTGTTGTAATTTTGATGGATACAATACACCATATATATATTGCCATTGTTCATTACCCACTGTGGACTAAAGGTGGGATTTGCAGGCATGAGCAACACTGATCTGGAACAGCCTACTGACATAACATATATTATATATATAGCGGCCTGGTTTTGTTGTTATGCTACTTAATACCATTTGCTATGAGGTCCAATCACTACCACCTGGCAGGCTGAGACATTGTGTTTTATTTTTGTAGTACTAATTCTTGTCTCGTAAACAACAAAATGGTATTGATCCACACTTGTAGTGTCGTCGACCATTTTGTTCAGAGAGTCAGACTAGCCAGACCTATGCACAAGTCGGAGTCGGAATCCCATTAATCCCATGCTTCCGCTTGGTGCGTTGTGCAGGAGTGGGAAGAGCTGTGCGGCATGTCCCAATCCCTAAAGGATGGCCAACACCTCATGCTGCTGCCCCATCCAGCGCCAGGCATGGGCAACCGCCTGATGCTCTCCAAGACCCCCGCCCCACCTGTGGTGGCACAGGCGCTGTCGCTGGTGAGCCAAACCCTAATAGGGTGTGGCAAACCTGGCGGGCCACAGGGCACCCTGGTGTGCACCCTGTGGCAACCACCAGCACCTTAGGCAGGGGAACCAAGCGAGAGGCGCTGACTGTGCACGTGCTTGTGGACGATGCCAGCGCCTGGGGGGCGACGGGGATGACGTGGGGTGATGTGGCATGGCGGGGTGTGGCGGGGAGGTGGGAGAAAAGGTGTCACCAGTGCAGTGCTGGGCCCACTGCTGGCAAGCCGCTACGCAAGTGCAAGTGCAGGGGTGCGTGGTATTGTGGGCGCAGCTGCCAGTTGCAGCACTGGAGGGCCACAGGCAGGGTTGTAGCGCGCGCAAGGGGGGCATTCCGCGGACCAAGGCAGCGTGATGGTCTGCATGTGATGTAGTTCCCTAGATTTAGGGTTTAGGTTTTGCTAGGATGTGCTAGTTGCCTATGGAGCATGTGCCAAACACATAAGTATGCTCGTGTGCAAGGGGGCACTCGAGGACAGGCTGCGCAGACAATTTAGTATTCATGTACTTGCAAGGCCCTAGGGTGCAAGAATACACAGAGATGGCACGGCTGGGACCTGTTACACTTCAATTTTTGTTGCAACATTCCTCGGTAAACTTTCCCTTGACACCTATGCGGCCTTTCTTAGCAGAGTGGCTAAAAACGTTTTGTCGGGTTCTTCTTTGTTGCAGATATTGGGGTATTTCTGCATGTCAGCCTGTAGATAGGCCGTAGACCTGCCAAAACAAGGTCGAAACTGCACAAACATCATAACTTATGGGTGTACAATATAATTGGCAGTGGTATCATCCCGACTTGTACACCCATATTCAATAGTACCTTACACGCGTTAGGGTAGTACCCTTACACGCCCTAGGGTGTTACACTCAGGGCTGAACCCTATCGATAGCAGCTCCAGTTTAAATGGCCAGACTCGTAGCCCGCAAGGAGTACAGGCAAACGAGCCGTTTGTCTCTGCTGACTGCTATAGCACGATGTTCTGGACACGACCTTACAACCGTGGCACCTATTTTTCAGATTTGTGGAATCTGATTGGGCATTCACTGATGCCGAGGCATTTGAACGACATCCGTACACGGGGGACAGCGAGTCCATTGCTCCCACTGTGAGCACGCATACCATAGACCATAGCCTTCTGTCCACTCGGGTTACAACTCTTTGTGCGGAGCCAAACGTCTGTTGTCATGGACGGTGGCCACTTGTGCAAGTTACACCTGAAGTTACTCACGACCCATATGGTGTTACAAGGCCAGTTACACCACGGCGGGGCGTAACGAGTTGGGTAATAGTCGCAGCGAACGCTGAACAGACGATTTACATCTCTCACGCTATGCATGCATATGAGTTCACCGATAAGACACACGTCCAAGTAGCCCAATGTGGCCTGGCAGATAGCTGATCCTGGCTGGCTGCAATGAAGAAGAAGTCAGCTTTGAAGGGCCCTGTTTGGAAGACAAGGTAGGGGCTGCAGTATAAAAATACACCCTTACTTTTTGCTGAGTGCCCTGAGTTCACTTGTTATGGTCAATCTTGTTGCAGCCTTGCGAACGATGGCTGGGCAACTGCGCCTGAGAACCCCAAGGAGTCAACCTCTTCTGCAAAAGGTGTGCTTTTCTAGCTCGGATCTCTAAAGCTGTGTGCTGTTATCACCCACTAAGAGCCCCTGTCCTACCCACTATGTCTTGCTGTTACAGGGGAACCCAGAAGCCAGGCAAAGGTGGCACGCAACAGACCCAATGGCGTCCAGCCCTTGGCAGAAAGGCCAGTACCACCTGTCGGTAAGTTGGACTGCACCACACCTGGGTGCTTCATACCTCAAGACCCCGTTCTTGCAACAATCAGCAGGTATTGCACTTCAGTGAGCACGGCTTTGAGCTTTTATGGGTGGCTTGCTGACTGTGTTATGCTGGTGACAGATGGGACAGTGGCCCCACAGCGCTCTGTGCCAACAACAAAGCCTGTCAACTCAGGGAAGGCTCCAGCCACACCTGGTAAGCAATCCTCCTTTTCTATGGCTACCAGTGTTGGTCACTAGGTAGGGCGCCCAACTCGTGTACTCCCCATACATACCTCCATTTCATTCACTAGCATAGAGCATTTATCCACCTTGATGGATTCACAGGGACTGACCTCAAACCAGCTACAGCACAGCCAAATGCACCCGCAACTGCCTCTCCCAACCCAGCTGGCCAGCCAGGCCCCAAATCGCGGTCAGAAAAGCTCCAGCAGATCCAGCAACGCATGAAAGCCAAGCCCAAACCCGGTCCCGGGGACGACCAACAACCAGCATTGGTCCCAGCTGCTGGCCATGCAGACCTCACAGAGATTCTGCACGACCTTCGGTCCAAAATCTCCTCTGAAATGGGCCACGCGGCTTCGCTGCAAACCCACCCGGTTCGTGAGGGCCCAGATGGCATGTCTGGTCTCACCAACGTGCTCCAGGCTTTGGACGACGTTCTGGAGCAGATCAGGCCAGTTGCCGAGCCACTGGCGGCTGTCAGTGGCTTGGATCATGTGGATGCCAGGGAGAACGCGCATGCAGCTTCCCCGGACAAGATTGCTGAGACCAATAGGCAGGTCAGTGATCCATTGGTAGTTTCACACCTGTTTTTTGTTTGTTTGAAGGCCATGGCTTGGAGGGGTACTGCTTCAGCTGTTAAAGCTGGCTGCGTCACCCCGCACGCCGCATGTCTCATTGCACTGACATCCTTGTGTCCCATCAGCATGCCCTGGTACCCTCCGAAAAAATTTCAAAGTAAAACAAATCAATTAGTAATAAAAAGCATATTGTCAATTAATGTCCGTTCCCCACTTCCTGCATTTGCTTTCAGGTCAATGACACAGTGGCAGGACAATTATGGCAATTAATAATGAAGAAGTTGACAATACAGAGTTAACAATACAATAAATTATAGCCAATTTCGAATATAATCCCCAATCCTCCACCTGCAGGTCAATGCCACAGTGGACGGGACGGTAAAATATTAACATTTTAAATCAATATCAACATCAATAAAAAGTCTTATTTTAAATTTAACCCCCTTCTGCCATCTGCATCTGCTTTAGGTCAATGACACAGTGGCGGAGATGGTGCAGTCATGGTCAAGGCAGACACCCGCTAGCAAGGAGGATACCACCCTCCTGGAGGCCCTGCAAGCCTCCCAAAAGCTTGCAGCAGCACTGGACATCCCAACAGGCGCTGGAACGTCAATGGTAATGCGCTGCCATGCGCGGACGCTCCCATGCACCCTTTGCGTTGTTGATTGTGTGTTGTAAACTGCATATCAACGATGAAATTGCAACAATAAAAATAAAAAATTGGATACCAATGAAGTCCTTCCTGGGTGTCCTGCAAGCCTTTCTCAAAGCGGTCATTTGTCGCCATGCCAGGCGTGTTTGTAACCATGCAACCAAGACATATCTTGCCCATGCAGGAGGAAGCTGGTGCGGACTCAGCCCCGCAAGCCCTGGACCACCACCACGCCCAGCTGCTGCAGCAGGCCATAGCCTTCCTCTCGCGCTCAGGCGCCACGGGCGGCTGCCAATGCTGCCCCCCACCCCCTGCCTCCTCCGCCACCACCCCTCGGGACAGCTTAGGCACCAGGCATACACCACGATTTATGGAATCAGCCATTGGCGAGGGTGCGAGTGGTAGCAACAGGGTGCGGTTTATGGAGACTGGCACTGGCCAGGATGCAGGACCCAGTGCTAGGAATGCACCGGGGTTCTTGGAGTCACGCATTGGGGATGACGAGGGTGGCGGTGTGGATGGGGATGGGGATGCTTCCCTGTTTGACCAGATCCCCCGCGCGCCTCCGGAGTTCCAACTTGCTGGGATGGATGTGGCATCTGTGCTGCTAGCCCTGCAGGTAGGCTTTGTAGGGTTAGGGTTTTGAATTGGGTTTAGGGTTGGTTATCACGTGTGTGCTGGCAGCTTTGCAGGTAGCGTTTGTAGGGTCCAGCTTTGGGGTTTTGGGGTCAGGGTTGGATGTGGTATCTGTGCTGCTAGCCCTGCAGGTAATGTTTGTAGGGTTTCTGTGCCACGAGAAGAAGAATTCTTTGTTTTGTAGTTAAAATCGCCTCTGATATTGCACAGGGGGAGGAAGCGGTGGAGCAGCTGAGGGAGAAGAAGCGGGCGCGGGCTCAGGCGCAGGCCAATGCCAGCGTGGCACAATCTGGCCAGGGCAGTGCAGCAGCTTCCGCACAGCCTGATTGGATGCGGGATGCAGCAGCAGGCGGTGGAGAAGGTAGCACGTGGGATCCAGAGATGGAGGGGGTGTTTGGTGCCGCTGCGCTGGAGGGTATTCTGGATGATATCCCGGTGGGCAGTGCCACGGTATCGCCTCAACAGCAGCGGGCAGGTGAGGGCTTTTTCTGCTGCAGTTATTGTATAGTTTAGTTGGAAGGTTTGAATCCGAGCTTCGTCTCGAATGCCGTGCATTGGATGCATGATATCAGGTATGAGTTTAGATCTGACTTTGATACGCCCTGGTTAATGAGCCGGTGGGCGGTGTCGCACTTTTGCCCCAACAGCAGCAGCATGCATGAAGGAGATATGTGAGTAAATTTGAAGATGCAATTATTATACGAATGTATTACATGCTGCAGGCGCTGCGGCGGAAGGCAGCACTGGGTTTAAAATCACCGACGAGGCTCTGGATGTGTGGCGCAAATCCCTGGGATTGGACAAACCAGCTGCTGGGGATGGGGATGGGGATGAGGCGCTGGATGATTCCCTGCTGGCATCGGAGTGGGGTGACCCAGGTGTTGCTGATGCCAGCACATGCACAGGCGGTGACGCGTTTGACGCCTGGTGGGAGGCGCAGCAGGATGCTGCCCTACCCAGTAGAGTGGCTGGGCATGGAGGTGATGCCCTCCCAAGCCAGGGTGATGCACAGCCTTCCCCTGCCATAGCTGCCGTGCTCAGGTGGGTCCCCAAAAATCAACGGCGTTAAACTGAACTGCACTGCAAGCGCATGCTAGTTATGGTTGCAGAAGCTTAAACCCATCTGTTCCATTTCTCTGTGTACATGCGTTCCAGCAATTCAATCAGAAAATAGGGGGGAAATGCAAACCATGGTAAAACGTTGACATTTGTTGAAATCAATTAAACCTTTTCATTTGTGGTGCTCAGGAACGCAGCTGCACAAACAGATGCAGCCATTGAAGAAAAAGCCATCCAGGTCGATTATTTCCCTGGCCAGTCACCTCACACCATGCTGCCTTCTGATCGCCAAGCAACACACAGCGATGGCCGGGTGCAGCATGCGGATTTTGTCAATGGCTTGGATCAGTTGGGGGAGGTTGGTGGTACGGGGAAGGGGCACACAAGCATATCAAGCAAAGGGGAGGACATCTTGGAGGCCTGGCGACGGCGGCGGCAGGAGTACAGGGTGCGTGCTACCCTAAACCCTAA